>QUSF01000198.1:152200-174091 GCA_003676055.1 Chloebia gouldiae | reverse complement strand
CCTCTGCTCAGCCAGGCTGGTCTTCTTCCCATCCTTCATCCAAGGATGCTGCTGGATTGAGGAGTTGGGGGAGTGGGGATGTTGCTGGAGTTGGACACTGGGACAGAAGGGGCTGTCAATAAACTGGGGGATCTGGAGGATTGAGGCACGCTCTGGGACGGGGCATGCAGGGATCAGAGGGTGCTGCTGCTCTGGGGAGCAGGAGGCTCCCCCTCTCCGGCCCAGGGGTGGTGGTGGGACAGGTGTCCCATGTGAGGTGGGATGAGTGCCCACACCCTGATCCATGGCTGCCTGCTCCTGGCAGCCGAGGAAGAGTCCAGCAGTTTCTACGTGCTGCTCACCGTCACGCCTGTGGTGCTCATGGTGCTCATCTCCTGCCTGGCCGTCTTTGTCTTCTTCTACAACAAGAAGAGGTAATGACCCCCCTGCACCCCCGGGGCTGGGCTGGGGCGGGGTCTGGCCGAGCCAGGCCTGGAAGGGCTGGGGGGAGGCAGCAGCTCCCAGCGCTGCCCACCCCGACAGGAACCACGACGGGTACCCCAGCGGGACGCTCTACGCCTCCGTCAACCCCGAGTACTTCAGCGCCTCGGACAGTACGTGGGGACAGGGGGATGGGCAGGGGCCACCCCAGAGGGCCACCGAGCCCTTTCTGTGCTGGGGTCACAGTGGAGGGGATGGGGATGGGGTGAGAGTGGGATGGGGATGAGTATGGGGGTGGGGATGGAGATGGAGATGATGGGAATGGAGGTGGGAATGGGAATGGCAGGGGGATGGGGACAGGGAGGAGGATGGTGATGGGATGGAGATGGGAATGAGAATGGGATGAAGATCAAGATGGAGATGGGGTGGGGACAGGGAGGAGGATGGTGATGGGATGGAGATGGGAATGGAGGTGGGAATGGGAATGGGAATGGGAATGGGATGGAGATGAGGATGAGGATGAGGATAAGGATGGGATGGAGACAAGGAAGGGAATGGGATGGAGATGGGAATGGGGACAGGGACTAGGATGGTGATGACATGGAGATGAGTATGGGGATGCAGATGGGGTTAGTGACAGTGATGGGGATGGGGTGATCCCCACTCACCCCACAGTGTACATGCCTGATGAGTGGGAGGTGTCCCGGGAGAAGATCACAGTGATCCGGGAGCTGGGACAGGGCTCCTTTGGGATGGTGTATGAGGGGGTGGCACTGGGGCTGATCACGGAGGGAGAGGAGACCAAGGTGGCCCTGAAGACAGTCAACGAGTTGGCCACCATGCGGGAGCGCATCGAGTTCCTCAACGAGGCCTCTGTCATGAAAGCCTTCAAGTGCCACCACGTGGTAGGTGGGCAGCTGAGGGGGAGGGAGGGGACATGGGGGCATCTGGCCACTCACATGCCAGCTCTCTTTGTCCCTGCAGGTCCGTCTGCTCGGCGTGGTATCCCAGGGCCAGCCAGCTTTGGTCATCATGGAGCTGATGACACGTGGGGATCTGAAAAGCTACCTGCGTTCACTCAGGCCTGAAGCCGAGGTGAGGGGCTGCGGAGGTGCCAGGGGGACACTCACTCGGTGTCTAGGGGGCTCCTGGCGTGGCCCTGCCCAGCCCTGACTCTGTGCATGGTGCAGAACAACCCTGGGCTGCCCCCGCCGTCGCTCAAGGACATGATCCAGATGGCGGGGGAGATCGCCGATGGCATGGCCTACCTCAGCGCCAACAAGTTTGTGCACCGGGACCTGGCTGCCCGCAACTGCATGGTGTCCGAGGACTTCACTGTCAAGATTGGAGGTGGGTGTGAGAAATAAATGTACAGAAAATTCTCAAAACCTGACAAAACTGTGCCCTGTTCTGGGCCCCTCAGTTTGGGAAGGACGTTGAGATGCTTGAGTGCATCCAGAGGAGGCAACGAGGCTGGTGAGGGACTTGGAACACAAACCCTGTGAGGAAGGACTGAGGGAGCTGGGGGTGTTTAGCCTGGAGAAAAGGAGACTCAGAGGTGAATTTATCACTCTACAACTCCCTCGAAGGTGGGGTTGGTCTCTTTCTCCAAGAACTGACAAAACCAGAGGACACAGTCTCAAGTTGCGCCAAGGGAAATATAGGCTGGATATTAGGAGAAAGTTATTCACGGAAAGAATGATAAAGTTTTGGAATGGCCTTCCAGGGAGGTGGTGGAGTCACCATCACTGGATGTATTTAAGACAGGATGTGGCACTCACTGCCATGGTTTAGTTGAGGTGTTAGGGCAGGGGTTGAATTCGGAGGTCTTTAAGGTCTCTTCCAACCTTGTGACTCTGAATCCTGTGAGAAGACTCACATAGCGTGCATCTGTATACAAACCTTGATAAGATAAGAAACTAGCTTAGAAATACTGTAGATTAAGATAGACATTGTTGAGAGACAAATTGAACTAGAAACAAGTTTCAAAAGATAGCCTTACATAAAAGACTAGATACTTTAGAGAAATGGAATTATGAAAGATACATTGTAGTAGGACTCACAAAGAGTAATTTTAGATGATTAGCTGTAAGGCATTTACAACATAGTGTAGCTAAATCTGATAGGCCAAAAAACATTTAGAGTGTATTGTAATTAAGAAATCATTAGCTTCTGATTGTAATGGCGTGAATTATAACATCTGTATTGTCTCACCCTTCCTCTGAGACTGAAAATAGAATAAAAGTTTTTAAAACACCTGTCAGTTGCCCCATCTCTGGGTCAGCAAAGGGCACAATCCAATAGTGGGTGGGCAGGGGTGGGCAGGCTGCTCACACCTTCCTCCTCCGCCAGATTTCGGCATGACCCGGGATATCTATGAGACGGATTATTACCGGAAAGGGGGCAAGGGGCTGCTCCCCGTGCGCTGGATGTCCCCCGAGGCGCTCAAGGACGGCATCTTCAACACGCAGTCCGACGTCTGGTAGGTGCTGGGGTGGGCAGAGCTGGGGGGTTGTGGGGATGCCCCGGCTGAGCAGCGCCGCTCCGGCAGGTCCTTCGGGGTGGTGCTGTGGGAGATCGCCACGCTGGCCGAGCAGCCCTACCAGGGCATGTCCAACGAGCAGGTGCTGCGCTTTGTCATGGACAACGGCATCCTGGAGCGGCCCGAGAACTGCCCCGACAAGCTGTGAGTGCTGGGGGGCACCCCCTCGCCGCCACACCCTGCTGTGGGAAAGGCTGCCAGGGGAAATCCCGCTCTCTGCAGTGCTGGGAGGGCTGTTGGGAGCCCCCCAAAGCCAGCAGGTGCCCTCTCTCCACAGCCACGAGCTGATGTGCCTGTGCTGGCAGCAGAACCCACGCCAGCGCCCCTCCTTCGTCCAGCTCCTGGAGCGCATCAAGGACCACATGGCGCCTGCTTTCCGCACCCTCTCCTTCTTCTACAGCCCCGAGAATGGCCATCAGGGCTCGGGAGAGCCCTCCAACACCGAGACAGATCCGTCCCCCGAGGAGGATGAGCCCCCCGCATCCCCCCTGCCCGCACGCAAGGACCACAAGCCAGGCCAGCTCCCCAACGGGACAGCCTCGCTCTGACCCCGGGGTGTCCTCGGACCCCCACTGGACTCTGCACCCCACGCCCTTCTCCGGCCACCCCCCACTGCTGGGACCCCCCCTGCATTATTTATTGCTTCCAAGGGCCCAGCCAAGGAGTGGGTGCCTTGGGAAGAGGGTGGCAGCAAGGCAAGGATGTTCCGTTGGATGCATTGCCCCTGAAAATAAATTGGGGGTGCTCCAAGTCGGGGGGAGGGAGTGGGGGGCTGCTGGTTGGGAGGAGAACACCCCAATGTTTCCTTACATTTTTTTTGGGGGGGGGTGGGATAATGTTGGTATGGGAATGGGTAGCAGGGTTTGGCATTTGGGTCCCCCATCAACCTGCCCCTGTCATCGCTCCCCAGCTGCCTGGCAAGCAGATCAGCAACCCCTGTGATCCCCAAACCTTTCACAGGTGGGGAAACTGAGTCACGGGACTCAGAGAAGCCTGAGGTTGCCCTGACGTCTCTCCCCAGTCCCCTGCACTGGGACCAGTGCTGAGGCCGTGCTGGTCCAGGAAGGGGCATCACTGCCTAATCTGAGTGCGAATAAAGGGATGAAGCTCAGCTGCGGCAGTGCCTGGCTTGGGGAGGTCGCGGGGGGGGGGCGGCACACGATGTTTCCCCCTCGCCATGCCGCCAGCCCTATCTGTGTCCTGTGGCTTTGCCCTGCAGTGCCCAAACCGGGGGCGTTTCTAGAGAAAAACGTCAAATCAGTGGAATTTAGGTGGGGGGGGGAACAGGCCCGCGCCCCCCCGGCCGGGGGGGGGGGGGGGTGCTGGGGTGTCCAGTGGGGCCCCACGGGAGGTGGCCCAAAGGAACCGTGGCCCGTGGGTGCTGCTGACGGCTGGCGGCGGAGATGAGCCACGGGGGGAAGGGTGCGGGCTGAGAACGTGCAGAAATCAACGCTCGGATAAGCCACCCCCGACGTGCTCCCGAGCAACTTGGGGGACAAAACAGCATCCGGGTGGGGATGGGGAACCCCGTCCTGCCCTGCCTCACCTCGGGGTGGGGGGAGGACAAGGTGGGTCCTGGTCGGAGGTGACAGTTGGGGACAGGGCCACTATGCCACCAAACGTCCCCTGCCCCCCGTCTCCAGCATCTCTGCGCCCCGACATAGCGGGGTGCTGGGGAAGAGCTTGATCCAGGAGAGGCCATCACGCCTCGAGATTTGGGAGCACCGTCGGGGGGGTTGACAGCCTGGGGGACTGTAGGTGGCCCCCGGGATGGTGTCAAGCCCTGTCCCTTATATTGCAGCCCGCTGCGAGCCAGGTTCTGGAGCGGGTGTAGCGTCTGTGTGCACATGCGTGAGCACGGGCGTGCCCCAGGAATTTTGGGGGAATTTTGGGAATCCAGTGGTGGGATGGATCCACTTGGTGGGGCTGGGGGTGCAGGTGTAGGGTGCCAGCCTGCAGGGGGGGTGGCGGCAGAGCACGGGCAGGGCACAGACGGGCTCCGCGGTCGGTGCCCGTGTGCGGAGTCCCCCTCTCCCGGGGTCGGAGTCTTCCCGGTGTCGGTGAATCACGGCCGGGGGTGTCTCGGGCCGGGGGGGGGGGGGGGCCGGGGGGGGGGGGAGCCGCCGGCCCCTCCCGAGAGGCAGATCCGTGCGTTGCTTTTAAGCCCCGCACGGCCCCGTGCTCGGGCTGCCGGGCAAGTGCGAGGGAGGGCGGCAACGGAGCAGCGGCACCGGTACCGGGTCCAGGACCGGGACCGGCCCCGGGACCGGCCCCGCGATGCCGCCGCTGCCCGCTTGGCTCTGCCTGGCCGCGCTGCTCCTGCCCCTGTCCCTGCCAGCCCCGGGCACTGCCGGTGCCTGCCCCCGGCCCTGCCGCTGCCCCGGGGCCAGGATTTTGCTCTGCCGGGAGCCCGACACCGTGGGCAGCCTGGCCCCGCTGCTGGGAAGCGGCAGCTTCACCGACGTGTGAGTGGGGCCGGGGGCGATGGGGCCGGGGGTCGGGGTGATGGAGCTCAGACACCGGGCAGAGGCACCGGGAGCGATGGGACAGCGCGGTGGAGCTGGGGGTGACGGGGTTTGGGGTGGGGGTGACGGGGCTGGGGGCACAGAGCGCAGGGAGCAGGCAGAGGAGCTGGGGGTGACGGGGCTGAGGGATGCAGTGGTGGGGCTGGTGCAGCGATGGAGTTGGCGGTGACAGAGCTCGGGGACAGAGATGATGGGGTCGGAAGTGACGGATTTTGGGGACCAGGCAGGGGGGCTGGGAGCGATGGGGCTGCTGATGGTTGTGGCTGAGGGATGAGGTGATGTGGCTGGGGGCAGCAGAGCTGACGGACTGGGCAGTGGTGGGGATGGAGGTGATGAGATCGGGGACAGGATGGCGCGGCTGGGCTGGAGCAGGGATCGCTGGATGGGCTGGGATCGCTGTGGGGAGAACGCCTGCTTGCTGGACGGCACTGGGGGCTGCAAAATGGGGTGGGGGGGCTGCAGCATCCCCACAGGGAGCAAGCGAGGGGCTGGGGGAAGCTCTTCACCCCCTCCTGCAGCAATGCCAACCAAGGCAAAACGCTGAAGGTGCAGCAGGGACCCTGGGCAGGGAGCACCCATACCGTGCTGGGCAGGGCAGGGCTGTGGGGCGCCGCTTGTCCCCATCCTGTTGGGGGTGTCGCTGTGCCCTGGGGCCTGTGGGTTGGCATTCTGGGGGGACACACCCCAAATTTGCGGCTTTGGGGCATCTACTCTGCTTCCACTCCTTCCCCTGCTGCAGGATGCGTGGTGGGGAGACAAGGGCTGGAGCGAGCAGAGATAGGAGGGTGCTGGGGGTGACGGGGTGCTGCAGGCCACCAAAGTGCCCCAGTTCCTGGGGTTTCACCCCACCCCACATTCCTGCCTGTGCTGCATTGCTGGGGTCTGGCTGCAGTGTCTCCGTGCCTCAGTTTCCCCACGTGCCAGGGGATGCTGCGCCACAGGCGCTGCCAGCTCTTTGTTCGCTGGCTGGTGGGGTGGGGTGGCTGGTGGTGGGGATGGTGGTCCCCGAGAGAACCCCAGCCATCCCACTGCCCCAGATGCTCTCATCCCACCCTCACCGGGGTCAGGGGGACCAAAACCCCCTTGGTGTGGATCTTAACCCCCCATTAACCACCCCTTGTGATCTGGGGCTCACAGCAGCAGCCTGTGGGGTGGGGCAGGGAAAAACCCTGTACCTGTTCCCACAGGGGCTTTTCTTCATCTGAATAAAACGATGGGGGGACAGTGACAGCGGTGTCCCTGTCACAGTGCAGGGCACCCTGGGGTGTGAGAGAAGGTGGGGACCCAAAGGGTGAGTGGGGCTGAGACCCAGCAAACTTATTCTGTGTGGACTCCGAGTGGTGGCTCAGCCCTGACCCCACAGAGTTCTCCCTGACCGGGGGCTCAGCACCATCGGGATCACCTGCTGCCATCCCCCCTTCTTCCCAGCTCATCCAAGGGGAAACCGACGCACAGTGGGGTGGCTTAGCTCCATCCTTGTCTCCATCCCCGGCTGTGGGCACAGCCTGGGGAGTGGGAGAGCTCTCATGCCCCTCACCCCATGCTTTGCCAACAGCCCCGGGCATGAGGGGTCGTGGGCTGCCACCCTGACCCCTCTCCTTTGCCTTCCAGCATCATTGAGAACCAGCCGGCGCTCACGACCCTGACCCGAGCTGACACCAGGATGCTGCGGGACCTCAGGAACCTGTGAGAAGCCGGGGTGGGGTCCCTGCACAGGGAAACGGAGGGAGGGACGGGCTGGAGAATCCCCAGGGCTCAATCCCACTGCACGGAGTCACACGGGCCGCTCCCAGAACGGAGATTCAGGATGCACAGCGCAGGTGCTCAGCCCTTCCCTCCTTCCAGCACCATCTCCAGGACGGGGCTGCAGCACATCTCTGCCGACGCCTTCCAGGACACCCCCAGGCTGAGCCACGTGTGAGTCTCCCCTTCCCCACTTCTCTCCCTCCGTTCGGGGATGATCCCCCCGGGGCGCCGGCCCCGGTGCAGGGTGGCCGGTCCCCGTGCCCGGGTGGGATCGATGGTGTCCCGCTGCCCACGGGCACATCAGCCCGGTCGGGGGGGTCACTCGGGGCTCTGCTGCTGAGTGGGAAACCATCGATCTGGGCAGGAGTGCGGGCAGCTGACGGCCCCCCGGCAGCCCTGTGCTCCTGAGTCCCCCGAGAACGGGGGGGGACCCTGTCCTGGGCTGCATGGGGTTCCCCGCTGAAGGCTGGTGGCACGCCTGGCAGAGCCGGTTTTGCTTGGTCACGGTGTGACAGCCCCGTGCCACCGCCAGACCCTCTGCGGATGTTGGGTGGGAGTTCGAGTGGGAAGGGGTGGCTGATGGGGGCTGTCCCAACAGGAATCTCTCCGCCAATGAACTGCAAAGCCTTTCCTGGAAAACCTTCTGGCATCTGCCCCTGCAAGAGCTGTGAGTGATGAGAGAGAGGGGGGAGGTGGGTGCAGAGTATCTCCCACTGGGGATGAACCCCTCAGGTGACACAGAGCTGGGGATGCAGTGAGATGGTGGCTCTCACATCCATGGGTGTGGGGACAGGGATGGGGGTGGCACATGGGGCATGTGTGACACAAAGCTGGGGGCTGGCGGTGCCCAGGTGCAGCCTTGGCTGACTCTGCTGGGACATAGACAAACATGTAGAGTCCTTTTGAGCCCGTGTTCTCTTCCCTGCTCCATCTCAGCATCTTGGTGGGAAATCCCTTCAACTGCTCCTGCGGCCTCCGCTGGCTGCAGCTGTGGCAGAGCAGCAGCCGGGCCGAGCTGGGGAACCAGTCCCTGCACTGCTGGGAGGGCAGCGTGCAGGTGCCCCTGGGCAGCCAGGCTCTCCACACCTGTGGTACGTGGCTGGGGATGGCTTTGGCTCCTGGCTTTGTCCCCTGTCCTGAGCCGTTTGGCTGGGGATAGCAAGGGCGCAGGGACACGTGTGGCTCACCCTTCCTGCCCCTGCAGACCCCCCGATCGTCCGCATCGAGCCCCCCGAGGCGGTGCTGCGCCAAGGGGACAGTGCCAACCTGACCTGCCACATCAGTGCCAACCCACCGGCCACCGTGGAGTGGGTGGTCCCTGAGGTGGGACCGGAGCTGCTCGTTGTCACCAAGGCAAGCTCAGCCTTCCAGGGGTATGGCCCCAGCAGCGCTGACCCCCCCACCCCAGCATCCTCTCACTGGTGGGGTGGGCGTGGGGGGATGCAGGAGCCACCCAGGCTTCGGGGGTGGCATCTGCTCATCCCGTCCCGGTGTTCCCTGCAGCTCTCAGACTGGGAGGTCGTCCTGGAGATCAACAACGTCTCCTCCCACCTCAACCACAAGGACTTGACGTGCCGGGCAGAGAACGCGGCGGGGCTGGCAGAGGACAGTGTGATGCTGAACGTCACCTGTGAGAAGTGCAGAAGGGGCTGGGGTGAGGGCTGGGCAGGGGGTCTGGCTCAGGAGCCCACCCAGCTCTGTCTCTCTCAGTTCCCCCTGTGATTCTGCTGCTAGACACAGCCATCCCCCGGCATTCCTGGTGCATCCCCTTCTCCGTGGATGGCTACCCCATCCCCAGCATCCACTGGCTCTTCAACGGCACGACTCTGGTGGAAGGACTCTACATCCACACCCTTATCATGGAGTACGAGCACAACTCCACCATCCTCCACGGCTGCCTCCAGCTCAACCGTCCCACCCACGTCAACAACGGCAACTACACGCTCATGGCGCACAACGCCCTGGGCTCGGCCTCCCGCAGCGTCCAGGTGCGCTTCATGGACAATCCCTTCAGCTTCAGCCCTGAGGAGCCCATCCCCGGTAGGTGCCAGCTGGGGGCCGCCTGGGGTGTCCCCTGTCTTACAGAGGAGCTGTGCCACACCTGCTCTGCAGAAGGGGTTGTATTGGGCTCTGCCTGTTGTCTATAAAAGCCCTGGTGTGCCTCAGTTTCCCCAGGGATGAGAGGGGGAAGGATGGGCTACTCCCACCTGAGGAATAACGAGTGTTTCTTCTTTCTCTCCCTTTGGCCTGCTCCAGTGTCTCTGTCCCCACTGGGTGAGTGCCCAGGATTGCTGCCCCGACCCCCCTAAACTGGGCATTCCACCCACCCCCCGGGGCTTCTCCTGGGGTGTCCAGGTCCTTGCCAGGGCCACATCAGGGGATGGGGACCCCACAGTCACCCTACACCTTCTCCCTGCCCCAGGAACCAGGAACAGCTCGCTGGAGGGGCCTGTGGAGACAACGGATGAGCACACATTTGGGGTGAGGAGATGCTCTGCAGTCTGGGATAGGGGGACCAGGACACCTGCAAGAGGGTGGGACAAATCCCGTGGGGACAGCCAAACCAGCACCAAGTGGGACGCGGGTTATACGATGGGGATGAAGGACAGACTCTCAGTGCCTCTGTTTTTCCTGTGGCATCTCCTGGGGCTTGTAACCATCTCATGGGTTTGTTCCCACCCCACGGGCTGAGAAAAGGGACCTGGTGGGACCTCGGCCTGAGCCTTGTCCTCGCTGCCACCAGGTCTCGGTGGCTGTGGCGCTGGCTGTGTTCGCCTGCCTCTCCCTCTCCGTCCTGCTCATACTGCTCAACAAGTGCGGGCGCCGCTCCAAGTTTGGCATTAACCGTGAGTGCCCCCAGCCTGGTGACTCGACACTGGGGCTGTGACACGGGGACAGCCCGGTCCCCACGTCCCTGGGGCTGTGGGCGCCCGGGTTGGGTCACAGGTGTGGGAAGAGGGACTGTGGATGGGGGGACACCCGTGGAGAGGTGCTGGCTCCCCCGGGAGTGTGGGCAGCAGCTGCTAATTCACTCCTGGAATGGATTCAGCCTCTAAATGGTTTTGATCGGGCTGCCTGGTCCCCAGGGGCCGGACGAGCAGGGGGTTGCTCGGCAGAGCCTGGCACTGGCTGCACAGGCTGGGGGAGGGGGGCTGGGGGACCCCCTGATGGCCTTGTCCTTGTCCCCACAAGGCTCAGCGGTGCTGGCCCAAGAGGATGACCTGGCCATGTCTCTGCACTTCATGAACCTGGGCAGCAGCCCCCTTTCCTCAGCTGAGAGCAAGCTGGAGGGGCTGAAGAGCAACTTCATCGAGAACCCCCAGTATTTCTGCAACGCCTGTAAGGCTTGGGTTGGGGACTGTGGTCCCCGGGCACCCCCCCATGCTCACACCCGAGCTGGGGGGCACTGACGGGTGGGGGTCCCCCCAGGCGTGCACCACGTGCAGCGGCGGGACATCGTGCTGAAGTGGGAGCTGGGCGAGGGCGCCTTCGGGAAGGTTTTCTTGGCCGAGTGCTACAACCTCCTCCCAGAGCAGGAGAAGATGCTGGTGGCTGTGAAGGTGAGGAGGGGGTCCAATGTGGGGGCGAGGGGTCCAATGTGGGAGCGAGGGGGTCCGTGGGGGTGTCACTGATGCTGTGTCCCGGCAGGCGCTGAAGGAGGTGACAGAAAGCGCCCGCTTGGATTTCCAACGCGAAGCCGAGCTGCTGACGGTGCTGCAGCACGAGCACATCGTCAAGTTCTACGGCGTGTGCACGGAGGGCGAGCCCCTCATCATGGTCTTCGAGTACATGAAACACGGCGACCTCAACCGCTTCCTCAGGTGGGACGGGGGGGGACAGGAGCCCCCCATCTGCCTCTCCATCAGCGTAGCCAGCCTGCTCCCTGCTAATGCAGCCCTCCTTGCAATATTGATTAGATTAGCTGTCTGAGAGGCTTAAATAGAGAGAGATTGGCCATCAGCTGGAATAAGCAGAGACTTTTCGATTGCCCCCCCAGGTATTGCTGCTAGACGGGGGGGCTGCCAGAGGCATCGCTTTAGTGGCCACGCGAGGAGCTCTGAGACGTGGCTTTTATGATTATTGTTATGGGAGTTGGCATTAATGGTTCTGCCGAGCAGAGCTCCCCCAGCCCCCGGCCACGGCCGCCCCGGCCGGGCTGTCAGCCGCGCTCGGCATCAAAGGCACCGAGGGGCTGCAGGCAGCCGGAGCCGCGCTGGCCCCCGGCCGGGCTCGCACGCCCCACTTCACACACATTGCTGCTTTCACACCCTCCCCACACGCCTTGGCACGCTGCCTTGCACCCCGACACGCTGCCTTGCGCCCAGACATGCTGCCTTGCACCCCAACCTGCTGCCTTCTGCAGGGGGACAGCTGCACCTGTGCATGCACAGGTGTGTGTGCCATGCCCTGTGGGCACATACAGGTGTGTGTGCCCTCCCAGGTGTGTGCACAGGTGTGTGTGCCCTCCCTGTGTGTGTACACGTTCACATGTGCCCTCCCTGTGCACACACAGGTGTGCACACCCACACACCTTTCCCCCATGAGTGTGCACCTCCTCTGTGCACACACCCGCATCTGAGCACGTTTCCCTTCCGTGCACGCGTGTGTGCCCTCCCTTCCCTGGCACACACGTCCACACCTCTCCCTTGTGTGCCCACGTGCCAGGGGAAGATGCACACGTGTGTGTGTGTGTGTGTGTGTGCTCTGACCCCCCTGGCTGTGGGTGCCTTCTTCCCCCACGTGCACACACACACACTTGCACACTCTTCTCTGGTGTGTGTGAACACCGGCACTTGCCCGTATCTGGTATCTGCACGGACACACGTGAGCACCTTTCCCAACATGCAAACCCATTAGATTTACCCCTTTCCCCATGTGCAAACCCTTTAGCTTGTCACCTTTCCCCACGTGCACACCCTTTACTGCCCCTTTCCCCCACCCAGGGCACACAGCCTCTCCCTGCCCACCCTCTCCCACACGTCCAGCACTCCAAGCAGCCCCTGTGCCCCGCAGGTCCCACGGGCCAGATGCCAAAATCCTGGAGCAGGGCCCGGGGCAGCCGCGGGGGCCGCTGGCGCTGGGCCACATGCTGCACATCGCCACGCAGATCGCCTCGGGCATGGTCTACCTCGCCTCCCTGCACTTCGTCCACCGGGACTTGGCCACCCGCAACTGCCTGGTGGGCCATGACCTGGTGGTGAAAATCGGCGATTTCGGCATGTCCCGGGACATCTACAGCACTGATTATTACCGGGTGAGCTGGTCCCTCTCTCCTCTCTGCTCTGGGATAGGAGGCCACACGCAATTTTCCCTCGTGGCTGCTGCCTCCCACCCCTTCTCCATCCATATTTAACCACAGGATGGGTTGGGTTGGAAAGGATGTTTGGAAGTCGTCCAGCTCAACCTGCAGGGATGCTTTCCAATAGAACAGGTTGCTGGCTCCAAATCCTGACCTTGAATATCTCCAGGGATGGGGCAGCCACAGCTTCTCTGGGCAACCTGTGCCAGGGCATCACCACCCTCAGAGTAAAAAAATTTCTTCCTTACATCTAACCTGAGGCTTAATGAGCAGGGCCAGGGATGGGGAAGATAGAGGAGGGTCCCTGCCTTGCTGACAGCCCTGCTGTGGGCAGGTGGGGGGCAGGACCATGCTGCCCATCCGCTGGATGCCTCCTGAGAGCATCCTGTACCGTAAATTCACCACCGAGAGCGACATCTGGAGCTTCGGCGTGGTGCTCTGGGAGATCTTCACCTACGGGAAGCAGCCCTGGTACCAACTCTCCAACACCGAGGTGAGCAAGCGGGGGAAGGAGGATGGCACCAGCACCTCCCAGGGGTACCCAGAGCGGGGGAATCCCATCTCCATCCCTGTTCCTGCAGGCCATCGAGTGCATCACGCAGGGGCGGGAGCTGGAGCGGCCCCGCACGTGTCCCTCCGAGGTCTATGCCATCATGCAGAGCTGCTGGCAGCGGGAGCCCCAGCAGCGCCAGCCCATCAAGGAGATCCACAGCCGCCTCCAGGCCCTCGTCAAGACACCCCCTGTCTATCTGGACATCCTGGGCTGAGTGGGGACCCCCACCCACCCTCTGCTCATTGCTGTTCCCCTGTCCGCACTGCTGCCCACACAGCCCTGGATTGATGCCCCGAGGCAGGAGAAGCCTGAAACCTTATTTATAGTGCAAAATGCCAGCCCACTCCTGGGTGGGGGGGCTGGAGGGCTGGGCTGGGGGATCCCCGGGGCTGTGGCCCCCTTGTCTGGCTCCTTAACATTCCCACAGTGCCAGAATGGAGGCTCTTGGCTGATGTGGGTTGGCTCAGGGGGTGCAGAGCTGGGAGACCCCAGCACGGGGTGCGTGCCAGTGCAGGAGCTGGGGGGGCTCAGCTCTCCCAGGGGAGTTGGGATTGCCCCATGCTTGCCCGCTCTGCAGCGAAGCCAATCAATAATAAACTGTGTCTCCTCCGCACTGGCCCCTGTGTTCTCCGGGGTGTCAGCTGGGCAGGTGGGATGGGGGCATTTTGGGGAGAAAAAAGGGCTTTTCACATCAGGGAAGATGCCCTGCCTGGGGGAGAGGAGGTGCTGTGCCAGGGATCCTCCCAGGATGTGGGGACAGCGTGTGCGATGGGACTCTGCAGCACAAAGCCAACACCCATCCCCCCAAAAGAGTGACATCCCTCCTTCGCTGTGTCCTCTCATGGAACCGGGGGTTATCACATGCCCTGTAGCAGCCACTCCATCATCCTTCCTCAGGCTCTCCAGCTGCCTTGGTAATGGTTGAGACCTGGATTTGACCATAATGGAGCTGAATTGATTTCATCTGGATAATTAGGCAGCACAGGCAGAGCCCTGGCAGCTCCTTTGTTACCCCCTGTGACCCAAGATAAGCAGGAGGAAAGCAGGCTCGCAGGGGAAACTGAGGCACGGCACAAGGTGGGAGATGTCAGGGGGTCTGCGCTGGGTGCTGAGGGGTTTGGGGCTGCCTTGGCACCTGGCTGTGCCCAGTGGCTAGTGGCACAATGGCAGCTGGAGGAAATGGGAGCTCCCAGCCTGTAACACATCCCACAGCCCTGCAGCGGGGTCAGGCCCCTCTGGCTCCCCTGGATCTTTGCTGAGGGCCCTGCCCCGGGAAATGGGGAGCTGCCATGGGCAGGTCCGGCTCTGCTGGAGTTCAGCCTGGCTGGCAGAGCCCCCCACCTGCTTCCTTGGGGTCTCTAATCGCTGCCCTCGCTGATTTATGGCCTTTTTCCCCCCCTCTTATCTAATTTGAGGAAGGAACTAGATTACAACCTTGAGCTTTTCCAGCCCCATGCTGGAGATTGCCGCGGACCAATGCCCCAAAAGGACCATGTGTGGTGACACCCCCTCTCCAAACAGGGTGGGCTTCCCTGGGCTTCATCTGTGCCCCAGATTCCTTCATGGGGTGGCAATGCCTCAATCTTCCTCATGGGCGTGGCTGTGCCTCAGTTTCCCCCCTTGGAGCGGCCAGGGAAGAGTTAAGGTTCACCCCGCGATCGATTTTATTCCCCCCGCCCCTCCCTGCTGCCGAAGTTTCTCCATTTCACCGCTCCGGGGGGAGCGGTAATGGACTCTGGCAATGAGGTAATTAACGGCTCCGCTCCCTGGTGAAGCTGCCGCCCCAGCGGCACCGGGGCCTGGCCCTGCTCACCCGGCTTCATCGGCGCTGGGGCTCCCGGACCCGATTCTGCTTCGTGCAGCCAACTCAGCTGCTGGTGGTCACCACTCACATCCTGCCCCGCGGGTCCCATCCCGGCTGTGCCACCCTCCCGCGCCCTGGTGCCACCAGCCCTGACATGGCAGGGTCGGGTCTGCTCTTTAGAGGGTCCCACTCCCACCCAAAACTCCTAAGGGGACCCCAGGTCCCCTCTAAGAGGATCAGTAATGTGTTTGGGGTTCCCGTGCTGTTGGGGTGGTGTTTAGGGGAGCTGAGGATACAGCGGGGTCCTGCCCATCCACAGCCCCAACCACACCAAGATGCACTCGGAGGTCTCCGTTCTCTCCGGCTCTGAGGCTCCCGGGGGGGCTGCAAAGGCATCTCAGCACTGAAGTGCCGCTGCAGTGTCCCCGAGCAATATTTCCCCCCGCCCTGGGGACACCTTAAAAAGCATTGGAGGGGGGGAGGGAGGGGTCACTTCCCCAGCAGCCCCTCAGCTCCGGATGTCCTCAGCTTGTCCCATCTCCAATATCCTTTCCTATTCCAGGCCACCGCAGCCTCCGCGTTCCCCATGCCCGCCCCTGCTCCGGGAAGCGCCGTTTTGGGGTGGTCACACAGAGCCCCAGCTGCGGGTGGGCTTGATCCTAATGGAGACCCGGGGAGAGGAACGGCGAGGGGGGTGGGCAGCTGAGTCTCCCTGGGATGTGAAAATCGTTGTGAGTGATTAGAGCTGTTCCTGTAACGAGCAGAGCAATTAACGGCGCCTCGGGAGCCGCCGAGGCCGCTAATGTGTGCTGGGGGTGGGGGGCAGCTGGGCAAGGGGGCCCGTGGTGCTGAGCTGCCGGGCCGGGGGTCCCGGGCTGGGGGGAACACGTGGTGACAAGGGGGTCTCGGGATGAGGGGATATAGTCAGCAACCTGGGATATAATTGTAGTGTCTGCTCTGGATTCAGGGATGCAGAGGTTGAGAATCCGGCGGTATGGGGGTGATGCGAGGCCAGGGATACCAGGATATGGGGGGATGTATGGTCAGAGATCCTGGGGTGCAGCAGAACACATGGCCAGGGGTGAGGGGGAGGCTCATGCCTGCAGTCCTGGGATGTAGCCAGGATCCTGAGACGTGGAGATGCTGAGTGCCCAGGATGTGGGGGGGACGTGCACCCGAGATTTGGGGGTGCAGGAATGAGGTGGGATGCAGGGAGGATGTCCTGGGATGCAGGAATGATGAGTCCCTGGGATGTTGGGACACAGAGACCATGGGTCCCTGGGATGGTGGGATACAGAGATGATGCCCTGGGATGTTGGGATGAAGGGATGATGTGTCCCTGGGATGCTGGGATGCAGGGATGATGTGTCCCTGGGATACAGGGATGCTGTGCCCGGGGTGTTGGGCACCAACCCCGGGCTCTGCTCTGCTGCCAGCAGCTGCTGCCCTGAAGCCAAAGGACACCCTGGTCCCCACATCCCCTCATCACAGAGCGGTTGCCCCTTGCTCAGGGGGCCCCTTTGCTTGCCTCAGCCCTGAGAGTCAAGCCCTGCACCCATGGGTGCCACACAGCCCTCGGGAAGGGGACACCCTCCAGCACCAGCACCCCGTTGAGGGGCTGCATCAGGATGTCCCCACAGACCCCTCCCCATCCAGTGCTCTGTGAGAGCAGTCCCGGCCATGCTGCTGTGCCAAAACCCTCTGGTTTCTGGACAGAAGAGGAAAAAAAAAAAGAAAAAAATAATTAAGGGGATTTTTTTTATTTTTTTCCCTTTTCCGTAGTTGACTCCACGTCCAAACTTCCTGAGAGCAGCTCCAGCCCTCCCTCCGCTTCCGACGGCCGCGCTGCGCCATCCCGGCCGGCCAGCCCAGCCCAGCCCCGTGGCGGGGCCGCTGCGCCCTGACCCTGGTGCCACCGCGGCCCCGGGCAGGTGAGTGCCACCGTCCCCGCCCGGGCCACCCTGGGGCGGGGCTGGCATGGGCGGGTTGCCCCCCGTGCCCCGCTGGGCGCTGTCGGAGGGGACGGTCCCCAGCGCCCCGGGGGCAGGGGGTGGTGCAGGTTCCAAGGTGAGGGGACGCTGGTGGCTGGCGGACAGCGGGTGGGGCGTGGGACAATGCTGCGACACTCCGCGGTGACCCCAACGCTGACCCTGCCCCTAACTTACACCCGTGCCCCCCTCGCCCTCACCCAGCCCCATCCCTGCGGGTCTGCGGAGGAAACGCGTCAGCCCCCGGGCTGTGGCAGAGGAAGCGCCGGGGCAGAGATAGTGGCTGGGGGGGCCCAGCAGCGTGTCCCCCGCGGGGACAGGGCAGGGCTGCTCCCCTGGCCGCACCCCACACGCTCCTTTCAGCCCCATCACCACTGGGATGCTTCTCATCCCACCCGCGGGGCTCTTAGGGATGCCAGTGGGGAGAGGAGCGCCGGCTCTTGAGGGGCCTCTTGCCGTTTTGGGGGGGCTCTTTCCCGCGGCTGAGCACCCCAGCGAGAAGCAGATGGGACGTGCCGGCACGTTTTGATGACTCCTGGCTTTTCCTGCCAGCATCTCCCCGTGGTTCCTGTTTTTCCCAGCAATGCTGGGACCCCCCTGGTCCCCCCACGTTGCTGGAAGAGGGGATGAGGCTGGGGGTGAGCTCGGGGTTCCCCTGGCTCTCCCCCCTCGGCAGGGTCCATGGGAGGGAATTTTGGCAGCGGGTGAGCAATTAATTCCTCACTGCCGAGACTTGAAGGGAAATGGGGGGAAACTTTCCCACTAACAGTTTTTCCACCCAAAACCGGATGCTCTGGCCCCAAAACGCAGTGCGGGCTCTGGTGAGGGGGGAGGATGAACCCAGGGAGCACCTTTGGGGTGTCCTGTGGCTGGAGCAGCAAGGAAGCCCCGGTAAATCCAGCTGTGCTGACCAGGAAACCTCTGTTTCCTCCTTGGCACACGGCTGTCCTGCCCCGAAACACTCATCCCGGTAAACAGCACGGCGGGCCCGGGGGTCGCGGGCCTCCCCACCCCGGCCTCCGGCTGGAAACGCTCCTAGAGCCGCCCCGGCAGAGCCGGACCCTCTCTGGGTTGAGCAAGAAGCTGCTGGATCCGGGAAACACAACTGGGAATAAACACAGAGAGAGTTGAAGTGGGGCCACGCGGCGCCGGGCCAGGGCTGGAGGCGCCGTGCCCAGCCCCACCCTGGCACCCCGGGCTCCCAGCTCTTCCCCCCCTGAGGATGGGGTCTCCAGGACAGGTCGGGGTGATGCTCCCGATGTGCCCCGGGGTGTGTCAGCAATGCTGGGATGCGGCCGAGTGGGGCCACCCAGGCTGCTGAGCGGCCGTGCCTCAGTTTCCCCTTGGCACAGGCCAGCACTCGGGGAGCAGCGGGGCCGGGGCTGTTTTTCAGGATGGAGGAATGCAAAGCCAGCCCTGCAGGGAGGTCGGATGTGGAGCTGGGGCCGGGGGCGGTGGGTGGGGAGCGGGAATGTGCGGAGGCACAGGCTAAAGCCATGGTCTCTCCTCCGTGCAGGATGCTGCTGCGGGCCGCGGTGCTGGCGGTGCACGCCGGGCTCCTGGTTGCCCTCCAGCCCGGAGACCCCAACGTCTGCAGCTACTGGGAGAGGTAGGACTGAGGGGACAGGGGAGGGGGACAGCGACAGCGGTGGGGTCTCCCAGGACCCCCAGTCACCCCAAATTCTCCCCACCCACAGCTTCACGGCACTAGCGAAGGAGTCATACACCAAACCCCACGTCGTGCCCTCCAGCGAACCCTGCCCCGGAGGCCTGGGCCTCCCTCTGCCCTGCCCAAAGCAGAGGTGGGAGCACCCCCAGCTCCCCAGAGCCCCTCAGGGACTGCAGGGTGTCCCCAGGGCCATGGGGGGCTGGAGGGGTAATGTCCCACCCCAGGGTGGGACAAGGACAGTGAGGGGGCTGCAGGGGGGCTGGAGGAGGGGGGCTGCCTCAAGGTCAGGGAGGCTGTCCCCATGCTGGGTGTCCCCAAGCTCATGGAGGGGCTGCAGAGGGTCTGTCCCCAAGGCTGGGGGGCTGGAGAGGGGCTGTGCCAAGGGGCCATGGGGAGCTGAGGGGTTTTATCCCAGCACAGCATGTCCCCAGGGCCCTGGGAGGGCTGGGGGGGGGCTGGGAGGGCCGTCCCAGTGCAGTGTGTCCCCAAGACCCTGGGAGGACTGGAGGGGGGCTGTGCCCAAGGCCAGGGGCCCTGGAAGGGCTGTCCCAGCACAGGGTGTCCCCAAGGGCAGGGGGACAGCACGGTCACCGTGTCCCCTGGCGGCGCAGGGTGGTGTACCGCACCGAGTACCGCCAGGCCGTCCGCACCAACTACCGGCGGCGCTACCAGTGCTGCCAGGGCTACTACGAGAGCCGGGACTCCTGTGTCCGTGAGTGGGGCCGGGGCTCGGGGGGGCCCCGGGGCTGCGTCCCCAGGGTGCAGGGTGTCCCCAGAGCTCCCTGAGGACACTCTGCTCGGCCCTGTCCCCCCCAGCTCACTGCAGCCAGGAGTGCGTCCACGGCCGCTGCGTGGCTCCCGAGCTGTGCCAGTGCGAGCCGGGCTGGCGCGGCCCCAGCTGCTCCAGCGGTGAGGGCTGGGGGCAGCTGGGCACAGCTGGGCTGGGCACCCCCAGCCAGGGGTGGCAGAGGGGGCAGTGGGCTTCCCTGCAGGGCTGGGCAGCCACGGTGGGGCACCCAAAGGGGTTAATGGGGAGGGGGTCAGGATGGAATTGGGGTGGGGAGAGCATGGGATGGGAATGGAAATGGGATGGAGATGGGGGTGGGCTGGGAATGCCCTTGGTTGGGAAGAGAACGGGGTGGGCATGGGATGGGCATGGAGAATGGGATGGGTTGGAAAGGGGATGGAGATCGGGATGGGTTGGAATGGGGATGGAGATGGAGATTGGGATGGGTTGCAAAGGGGATGGAGAATGGGATGGGGAGGAAGAGAGGATGAAGATTGGGATGGGTTGGAAGGGGAATGGAGAATGGGATGGGTTGGGATGGAGAGGAAGAGGAGATGGAGGTTGGGATGGGTTGGAATGGGGATGGAGAATGGGATGGGTTGGGATGGGGATGGAGAGAGGATGAAGAATGGGATAGTTTGGGATGGAGACTGGGATGAGTTGGAATGGGGATGGAGATTGGGATGGTTTGGGATGGAGATTGGGATAAACTGGAATGGGGATGGAGACTGGGATGGGTTGGAAGGGAGATGGAGATTGGGATGGAGAGGAAGAGAGGATGGGAGCAGGGATAGGATGGATGGGAATGGGGTATGGGGTAGAGACAGGAGGATGGGATGGGAATGTGGATGAAGGTAGGAAAGGGACATGATGGGAATGGGCATAGGATGAGGATGGGATGGCATGGTGACAAGATGGGGACTGAATGGGCATGGATGGAGGTTTGGCAGTGACATGGGATGGGACGGGATGGAATAGGAAGCACCGCTGTCTCCCCCATGCAGAGTGCGATGAGCATTCCTGGGGGCTGGACTGCGGACAGCGCTGCCCCTGCCACCATGGGGCACCCTGTAACCCCCTGACCGGGATCTGCTCCTGTCCCCCTGGTTTCGCCGACCCCCTGTGCAGTCAGCCATGCCCACCTGGCACCTACGGGCAGAGCTGTCACCTGTCCTGCCCCTGCCACCACCAGACCCCCTGCAACGCCTCCACTGGTGCCTGCCTCTGCCCACCGGGGCTGAGCGGCCCCCTGTGAGTCGGGACCCCTCCCTCTGTGCCCTTCCCTCCTCTGCCAGCCCTAGGCAGGGTCCTGCTCACCCCTCACCCCCCACAGCTGCGAGGTGCCCTGCCCTGAGGGGATGTCCTGTACCACACCCTGCCCCTGCCAGAACGGGGGCATCTGCCACCCCTCCAGCAGCAGCACCTGCATCTGCCCTCACGGATGGATGGTAGGTGGGCTGTGCCTCCCCAAAACGTGGTCTCTGCCTCAGTTTCCCCTGCTGACCCTGGTGCTCCTTTGCAGGGGGAGATCTGCTCCGTGCCGTGCCCCCCCGGGCGCTTTGGGCCTGGCTGCCAGGGCGAGTGTCGCTGCCACAATGGGGGCCACTGTGACCCCCACGGGGGACAGTGCCGGTGTACCCCTGGCTTCACTGGAGAGCAGTGAGGGGGGAACTGGGCACAGGCTGGGGGAAAATATGGGGATGGGGGTCTGAGGTGGTGGGGGGATGGAGGGGAGGGGTGTGAGCGGCGCCTGGATTGTGGGGGAAGGGATGTGGGGGCTGGGGATACAAAGGGATGGTGGGGAGGGGAATGAGGGGCTGGGGGATTGGGGGTGCAGGGGATTGGATGGCCAAGGGGATGGGGGCAGGGGGAGGGGACTCTTGGGGACAAGACATGTTTGGAGTGGGGGTCCATGGTCTGGGAGCAGGTGGAGACAGAGGTGCACAGGGAGGGGGCATCCAGGGACAGGGCACAGGGGATGGTAGGGGGTACATGGGGATGTGGCACATGGGGACGAGGCTACCGTAACCCACTGCTGCCAGGACCAGGTCTCCATGCAGGCCAGGCACCCCCAGCTCCCCCAGGCTGGCATGCAAAGAGCTGGATGGCCTCAGCTTGGGCCTAGGGGGGATCCCAGGGGGCACCCCAGCTCTTGGTGGGGCTGTGTCACCACCTCTGCCCCCCATGCAGGTGCCAGGAGAGGTGCCCAGTGGGGCGGTACGGGCAGGACTGCCAGGAGAGCTGTGACTGTGCCAACGGGGGCCAGTGCTTCCACGTGCACGGGGGCTGCCTGTGCGAGGCCGGCTTCCAGGGCAGCCGCTGCGAGGAGCGGCACTGCCTGCCCGGCCTCTACGGGCTGCACTGCGAGAGCCGCTGCCTCTGCCACCCCCAGCACAGCCAGAGGTACTGCGCCCAGCCCAGCCCGGCGTCCCCAGCCCATGCTGGCACCCCAATCCCACCCCAGTGCCCCAGCTGCACCCCAACACCCCCGTCCCACCTCAACACCCCCATCCCACCCCAGCACCCCAATCCCACCCCAGCATGCCCAGCCCATCCCA
>QUSF01000198.1:104201-144364 GCA_003676055.1 Chloebia gouldiae | reverse complement strand
TTCCCTTTCCCTTTCCCTTTCCCTTCCCCTTTTCTCCTTGATTTAATATTGTTGTGAGTTTCACTCAGTGCCAAGTCAGTTCTGTTGTTGCCAATAACTACTGTTCTATTTGCAAAGGCCTCTGGATAACCATTATTATCCCTCTCATTACTGCCCAGGGATTGAAAACAACCTCCTCCCTTTTCCCCTGGATGGGAGCGGGGTGGGCAGGGACTGCCAGCCTTGGGAGGGGGCTGCCCCAGCCCCAGTGCCAGCCCCACAGGGCACCCAGGCAGGATCTGGGCCAGTGGGGCTGGGGCTGCACAGGCAGCTGAGGGCTTCTGCCCCCCAGCTATGACCAAGAGACCATTTCCAGCACCTGGATATGCCACCTGCATGAAAAAGTGCCCATGCCCCTCATCATCCACCTCATCTGCCTGCCTGTGCCCATGCAGTTCAGCTTCCTCTGCCAGGTGGTCAAGGGTGATGTGTGGGACCCATCCCCTGACCCTCGGGGGCACAGTGATGCCTGGGGATTCCAGCTCTGCTGCCACCATCCCCCTCCGTCCCTGCAGCCATGAACTGCTGGTGCAAGGAGAAGATCCCAGAGGACTACAGCTCCAGGTGACAGCCCCAGCACTCAAACCAGTCCCAGTCCCCACAGTCTCTCAACGCCCCATCTCTATTTCTGTCATGCCCCCATCTCTATTTCTGTCGTGCCCCCGGCCCTGGGAAGGAAGTGCCAGGTAGGGCAGCAGCAGCTCCATGTGTGCTGCATGACAGAGACCTCAGTGGTGCTGCTGGGGGCAGCACCCCCTTCCTCCCCATCTCAAACCACCCACCTCCATCATCCAGCGCAGCAGAGACCCCCTCCTTCAGCATCCCCCTGGCAGACACACCCCCAGACCCCACTTCATGCTGTGCACAGGGTGGGGGTTTGAAACATTTATTCCCAAGTGCCTTCATCCCGCGTATGCCTGCTCCTCCTCGTCCTCGCTGCTGTCCTGGACGAGGTCGGGGTCTGCAGGCCCGCAGGCGAGGCAGGTGCCCCCCGTCTCCTCCTTCCAGCAGGACTCACAGTACAAGGCAAAGCAGTCGGGATTGGGGCAGGGCTGGTGCCGGGGGGTCTCGGGGGTCCCACACAAGGTGCATCTCTGGCGCAAGCAGCGGCGCAGCCAGGGCCAGCGCCGGCGGCACCACTGCAGCAGCCACGTCCCCTGCAGCAAGGATGTACCCGTGTGGAGCAGCAGGGTCGAGGGACAGTGGCAACCCCACCCAGCACCCCGTGTCCCTGTCCCCACTCACCAGCTCGGGTGGCTGACGTGCTTGCCGGGCTATGCGCCCGCGCTGCAGGTACAAGAAATTCTTCCGCTGCCGCAGCAATTTGTTGTACAGGAACAGCACTCGAGTCTTCTCCCTCTGTGCCAGCAATGACCATGAGGGTCAGCAAAACCCACCCCAAAAGGCACCCCCGGGCTGTGCCCAGCCCTCGGACCGCTCACCCTGGGGAAGTAGAAGGCGGCGATGACGCGGCGCAGGCGGAACGGGTAGACCTGGGCCAGGCAGAGCAGGGCCAGCACGCCCAGGGGCAGGCAGGTGCTCAGGTACTGCTGCCTCGTCATGCCCGTGGGCTGTGGCAGGCAGACTGTGACAGGGAGACACGGCACCTCTGTGAGCCCCCTGCGGCAGCCCCTGGCTGGGCGTGGGGCTGGGGGTGGGTTCCATCCCTGGCAGGGGCTTACTGAGGTTGGAGGTCTCCACTTCGGTGTCGAAGGAGGTGTTGAGGACCCCGATGGTGTTCCGCAGCAGCTGTGCCATCAGGGATGTGCCCATCACGTTCACAGACAAGTGGTGGCTGGCTGTGGGGTGGGAGGATAGGGAGGCTGAGGAGGGGCTGGGAGGGCTGAGGGGGTCTCTGCATTGCTGAGGGGCATGGTGGGACTGCAGGCCGGCCCTCCAGGCCATGAGCTCACTTTGGTAGGAATACTCGATAAAGGAATGATGCTGGATGATGCTGAGAATGCTGAAGATGAAGTGGTCCAGGCCACAGACGAAGAGGAGGAAGAGCAGGATTGGGATGCACCTGATCAGCTCCATCACCTGCAGGGAGCAGAGGAGCTGTCACAGCCTGCTGTCCCCAGCTCTGACCCCCCTGATTGCCCCCAGCCACCCACCATGTGCTGCCACTCAGGTCGCTGCACGGCCAGCTTGCATGGGAAGATGAAAGACGAGGACTCCTCCCGGAGCAGGGGCAGCAGCGTCTGCTTGTTCTGGGTGAGGAACAGGGGGTGTCTCAGAGCAGCCTCTGGGACACCCCACTGGCGGTGACGGGGCTGCCCTGCACCCCTTCCCCCCTGCCCAACCTGCTCTCTACGCCGGGCATCGATTTGGTGGAAATAGGTGGTGATGTAGCAGTTGTCAAAGCCGATGTTGTGACAGTATTTATAGGTGTAGTGGAAAGCCCTGGTGAGAGAGAATAGGTCTGGGGTGAAGGGGGCACTGGGTGAAACCCCCAGGACCCCCTCTGTTGTCTTCATGTTCCCTCCCAGACCTGCTGCCAGAGCAGGCCCCCACCCCTCTATGCCCTGCAGCTGGCACAGGGGTATCACCCCCACCCCCTGACCATCCCACGGCTCACGAGAAGAAGACGAAGAGGAAGGTGAAGGACAGCAGCAGGCGGAAGAAGGAGACGGCCAGGCCCAGGCGGGCACCTTCCTGCCGCAGCTGCGAGGTCACCTCCTTCCGCAGCTGCTCCGCTACCTCGGTGCCCACCAGCATCTTGTGGTGCTCCTCCTGTGGCAGACGGGCCATGGGGCAGGGCAGGGCCATGGGCACAAGGGACAGGCACCCACAGGGTGTCCAGGCACCCACCTGGTAGGCAATGCTGGCGCTGAACTCCTGGCTGAGGCTGTTGACAGAGCTGTTCACCCGGTCATACATGTGCCCGAAGTTCCCATCCACGGGGATGTTCTTCTCACACCACCGCTTCATGACTGCAGAGATGGCACAGGGACGGTGACAGCTGTGGCTGCCATGCCGGGGGCTGAGGGGCAGAAGTGGATCTGACCCTCCAAGGGAGAACAGGGTCAGGGTCACCTACATTTGACCGAGTGGCAGAGGAACCCAAACTGCATGGGCAGGCAGATGAAGTGCTTGACGAGGGGCGTGGTCACTTGTTTAATACATTTCTTGTACATTTTCTGGAAGTGGTTTGTGCAGCGCTGCAGGCCCCTCTGGATCACAGCTGGGGGACAGGAGGAGTCCTCAGCTGCCTGTGCAGCCCCAGCCCCACTAGTACACCTCCAACCAGGGTGTCCTGTGGGGACAGCACTGGGATCTGGGGCAGCCCCCTCCCCATGTGTTGCCAGTCCCTGTCGACCCCACTCACTTTGACAGCGAAGTCTGGTCTTTGTCTCATAGATCTCCTGGGTGCTGGAGGCTGGCTGCGTGCCCGTGTCTGGGCGTTGCCTCAGGTCGTAGCCCTCCTGGTTGGCCACCTGCTCATTCAGCTCCACGAAGGCTTCGGAGACGTTCTGCATCTCAGTGTTGAGTGTCTCCGCACTCTTCTGCCAGGGCACACACACAGACACAGGCAGAGGCTCGGTCCTGCTCCCCTGGCCCCCCACACCCCCTGCCCCAGAGCCCTCCTCACCAGCAGCTCCTCCATGACTTGGCGCAGGGGGGCTGTCGATGCCTGCCACAGATGTCCCGTGTGGTTGACCTGTAGCTCCACCACGCACTCCATCGAGCGCTTTGTCTCCATCAGGTTGTACCAGAGGTTGGACCCGGGCCCTGGTGGCAGCAGGGGTGGCTCAGAGCCCTCCAGCTCCCAGGAGCCCATTGGGGGACACAGGGATATGGGGGGGACCCTACCGTTGTAGATGGCAGCGAAGACAAAGGAGACAACGTAGAGCCGACCCTCCTTTCCCAGGAACTTGGGGACCATCAGCAGGTTGGCACAGCGGAAGTGGGGGGACGTGGCCCAGCCCAGGGCAGTCACCACTGCAGAGCAGAGAGCTGAGCCCATGGTCCCACGGAGAACCCCCCTGGGGCTTCTGATGGTCCCCATCACCTCAGTCCCCTCCCTGCCCCACTCTCACCTGTCAGCCCCCAGGTAAGCTTCACCTTCTGTGTCTCTGACAGGTCCAGAGGCATGATGAGGAGGTGGCAGAGCCCTGGAACACCCAACAATGTTCCTCATTCTTCCTAATGTTCCTAATGTTCCAATTCTTACATTCTTCCAATGTTCCTAATTCTTCCTCAAAGACTTAAAAACTCACCAACAATTTGCCAGCACTTCGTAACACAAGTCTTATCTCCAACACAAAAGAGACATCCACAAACAATAATCATGCATTACATAGATAATCTACTTATTGCAGATCCAACACACAAAAAATTACACAATACTCATGACAGCATAATTACAGAACTTCAAAACACAACACTATAAGTCTCTACATCAAAAGTCAAAAAAATCTCACCATAGAAATACTTAAAATTAAAAATCACAAAACAAGCAAACCACAAAATATACAACTCAAAACCAATGTCAACACTTTACAGGATTTAAAAGAAATCAATTAGATCAATTAGGCCAATTTTAGAGATCACCAGTGATAAACTTACACCACTTTTCAACTTATTAAGCAGACTACAACATCAAATCTTCCAGAACTCTCACACCTAAAGCACAAAAAGCCCCTAAGAAAGTTCCTAAAGCCCTTCAACACAAACAAGCACTCTGCAATGTCACAACATGTACAAAATGTACTTTTTTTTTTTTTAATGTACAAAATCACGAATGGGATGGGACTGCTGAGGAACGCATCTCGAGCTGTTTATTTTCCAGCATCGGTCTCATTACATGGTTATGACAATGGGAAGATGCCAGCAGCTCATATCCCCAGCAGCAGACAAAGAACTCAGTGTTACAACTCACTTTAGAAGTTTTTTAACCAATCACACAGAGCAAAATCATATTGACAGTAGTTCTATCCAACTATAAGCACACGCACCTTTGGTTAAAACAATGCTTACTTATTTGGAATACAATACCTGCTTGTAAGCCTTAAAACACAATGCACAAAGCTCCATTATTAAGCTTAGAACTTCCTAATATCTCGCTAGATATACTTTTCTGTAACTTAGGGAGTTATTCTAGCCAGGGGTTAATACCTTTGCTTTATTGGTCCTTACTTCGGAGATAATTTGGGATATTTATTTATTTATTTATTATTTGTTTGTTTGTCAATTTAATATATATAATATATGATTTATTTATTATTTATTTAATATGTAGTTAATATTTATTGTTTATTTAATATTATTTATTTATTTATTTATTTACTTACTTACTCTTTTTCTATTTTTTGTCCTAAATCTTCTATTCTTTTGTCCCTCCATTTTCTCCCAAAGTTTTTTTTTTCCCCAAATTATCTCCGAATTAAAGACCATTGTTCTATTTGTCCTTACTTTCTACACCTCACACAACTTTTCTGCTGACAAATCTTACGGCTAGCGCTTACCTCTTATTAGAGCCCTGCTCTTTCTTTGGCCTGCCTTTTGTCCTTACTTTCTACACCTCACACAACTTTTCTGCTGACAAATCTTACGTCTAGCGCTTACCTCTAATTACAGCCCTGCCGTCTCTGTGGCTTGCCCTTTGCAGCTTGCCCCAAACCCTCTGATTTTCAAGAATTCCCAGAACCAGCGAATCCTTAAAACAAGGATTTCCATTGATTCCCGCAACGCTCACCGAGGCCAAGGAACATCCCAAAGCCGGCTCCCAGGAAGGCTTTTCTGCAACGAAACTCATCCGGCTGGCTCCAGAGGAACCGGCTCCAAGGGGCGGGCAGGACCGAGACCACCACTCGCTTCAGGGCTGGGTGGGGAGGAAGGTGTGGGCATCGCTGCCAGCGCCCGCGGGCTGCGAGAGGAGCGGCAGCGGAGCTCACTTGTGTTGGGAGATTTCCCAGCACGGTGCGCTTCTGCCACGGAGTTGATGTCGGTGGGATGCTCCAGCGGGGAGGGAACGCGGCTGGGTGTCTGCACGACCAGCACCTCCTGCAGCTCTTCATCCCTTCCCTCAGCTTGCTCCTCGTAGTCAAAGTTGGGACTGGAGGTGGGGAGACAAGCGTTGGGGACTAGCGGGTGGGAAAATGCTATGGAAAATTGTTCATGGAATATTGTTCATTCAAAAAATTGAGATTTTTTTTTTTTAATTATAGAAAATTGTATAGAAATTGATAGAAAAATTTTCCTAGAATTTTTAAAAAATTATATAAAGTTCTATAGAAATTATATAAAGTTCTATAGAAATTTATAGACTTTTTAATAGAAAAGTGTTTCTAGAATATTTTATAGAAATTTATAGAAAATGCTATAGAAATTGATAGAAAATATTTAATACCAAGTTATTTCTAAAAATTTTTAGCAAATTTTTTCATTATAGAAAATTTTGTAGAAATTTATAGAAAATCTTTAATAGAAAATTATTTCTAAATTTTTTTTTAGCAAATTTTTTTCATTATAGATTTCGCAGATATTTATAGAAAATCTTTAATAGAAAATTATTTATAAAAATTTTTTAGCACATTTTTTAATTATAGAAAATTTTATAGACATTTATAGAAAAATTAGAGAAAATCTGTAATAGAAAATTATTTCTAGAAATTTTTAGCACATTTTTTATTATGGAAAATTTTGTAGAAATTAATAGGAAATCTTTAATAGAAAATTATTTAGAGAATTTTTTAGCAATTTTAATTATAGAAAATGTAGGAAATTATAGAAAATGTATAGAATTTTTAATAGAAAATTATGTATAGAACATTTTTAGCACTTTTTTAAGTTATAGAAAATTTTACAGAAATGTATAGAAAAATTTTAATAGAAAATGATGTATATACATTTAAAAAATTTTTTAGAAAATTTTATTAAAAATTATAGAAAATTTATAAAATTTTATAAATACAGAAAATTTATTTTCTATATTTATTTTAAATGTAGAACATTTAGAAAGTTTGACAGAACTTTAGAATTTATAGAAAATATTTAAAGTTTAAATTTATAGAAAAAATTTAAAGTTTGACATGACATGCACATAGTGTGTGAACCATATGTAAATTTTGAGATAAATGTTGATTTAGAAATATTATAGGATAGGACAGACGTTGAGAGAGATGTTGAACTATAAACAAGTTCTAAAGGATGTCTTTACAAATAAGATTAGATAATCACAGAAATAGAACTACAAATGATACTTTGTAGTAGGACCCACAAGGGGTAATTTTTAGATTATTCTTTTTAAGGCATTTATAGTGTGGTGTGGTTAAAGCTGATAGACAAAGAAACACTTATAGTACATTGTAATTCTGACTGCGATAGCATGAATTATAACATCTGTATTGTCTCACCCTTCTCATGAGACTGAAAATTAATTTTTAAAACATCTCTCAGCTGCTCCATCTCTAAGCCTGAAAAATGTGTAATGCAACACTGATGCCGTTGAGGCAGGATGGTATGAAAGGACTCCAATTCAGAAGGCTGAGAGTAGAACTCTGATTTATTTCAAATATATCGCTCTTTTTATAGAGTGTCCTCCAGACCAATTCTGTTGGTCCTGAAGTAAAAACATCTCAAACCATTGGTGTGCAGTGAATAACGCACAGTGGCAGAACCTATCTATAAACAATATGAACAACAGGAGAGATAAAGAATTATTTACATTCTTTCTCAACTGTTTCCCAGGTTTCTGCCTGGTTAGAAACTTTCCGTTTCCTCTCTGACTGACCTGAGAACACTCACACAACACCAGTGCTGGAGGGAAGGAGGAGCTGCCATCTGCACAGGCAGCGCTCACCTGGAGAGCAGCCGCTCGCTCTCCTCCTCCGCCTGCAGCTGCTCTCGCAGCCGGGAAGCCGTTCCGAAGGGGAGCCTCTGGCCCTTGATCATGTCCTTGACGCGCTGCAGCAGCCGCCGGCCTCGCTCCTGGCCCCGCAGCGCCCGCGCAGCGCCCAGCCACAGCCCCGGTGTCTCCTCGTCACTGGAGTCCCTGCGGGGGCACAGAGGGCAGGGCTGAGCTGCAGCCCCCACACCCCTGCTGCAGCCCCCCGGGCTCGGGTGGCCCCCCAGCACCCCTCTGCTCACATCTCCTCATCCCCAGAGTCCGGGGAGCTCAGGGGGGCCATGCAGACGGAGCAGGTGTTGTTCAGGGCTCTGTAGCACTCGCTGCAATACAGCCCTGTGGAAAATGGGGCTGTCAGGGGCAAACGTGGAATTTTCTGGGGAGGGGTTCCCTGAGCTGTGGGGGTTCCTGCCTTTGCAGTTGGGTGTGATGCAGGCGGTGAAATCCGGCTGCTCTGCCATCCCACAGATCAGGCAGTGCTTGCGCTGGATGCCCAAGCGGCGAGCGAGGCGAGCTAGGCCGGGGAACCTGCAAGCACAGAGCAAATGATCCACAGGGCAATTCCATCCCAGAGGTCCTTGCCACAGACCCCCAGAGATGGTGCTGCCCTTTTCCATCTCCTGGAAAAGCTTACCTGGAGATGAGGATAAGGAAGAACCTGCTTTTCCCGGTATCAGCCAAGTGCCGTGTGCCAACTTTGCGCAGGGCAAACATCACCCATTCCCGCCGTGCCCGGATGATGTTGTGGAGGAAGGCCAGGCGCTCCTGGCATGGAGGGGATGGGGTGAGGGCAGCTGGTGGCTGACGAAGTGTAGAGGGACACACACACACACACACAGGAGGGGTCTCACCTGCTCGCGGGATGGGAAGTAGGCGGCACACACTGCCCGGCGCAGGCGTGCCACGTAGGAACCAAAGACGGAGATGAAGAGCCAGATACCGTACAGGATTCCTGGTGGGAAGAAAACTAATTAAGTGGGGGGGCACCCCCCTAAACCCCCCATCCATCTGGGTCATTGAGGGTGCAGCGGCCCCGGTCTGCACACCTATGGTGATGTAGGTGCTGTGGTCAGGCTCCACGGGCTCGATGAGGCAGACCTGGGACAGCACCGAGACCTCGCCCTCCTGCAGCACGTTGAAGGCAGAGACCAGATCCTGGTAGATCGCACTGGTGTAGCCCGTCCCGTTGATGCTGATGGTAATTGTCGACGGCGCTGTGGGCGAGCAGCTCAGACCTGAGGCCATCCCACAGCCCTGACCCTCTGCCAGCAGAGCACCCAAGGGTGCTGCTCACCCTTGGCAATGATCTCCACGCTCAGCTGGTGCCGGAACAGGTCAAGTAGCCAGAAGATGCTGTAGTCAGCCAGGATGATGCTGAGCCCCAGCAGCGTATGGCGCAGGAAGCTAAAGAGCTGCAGCCCGTACTGGCGTCGCTCCCTCTTTGACAGCCACAGCGCACCTGCATGGCCACGGGAGCACCATGAGGCCGTGTCAGGGGGCTGGGGGATACCCTCGGGGCTGGGGCTGACCTGGGGGGATGTAGCGGCCCCTCTCCAGTGATGACAGGGGCAGCACGGTGGGTTTGCCCTGCTCTGCACACCGCAGGTCCAGCTCCACGAAGCGCCGCGTGATGTAAACGTTGTCAAAGGTGTCGTCCCGCAGGTAGCGGCGCCGGTAGCGAATCGCGCTGTGGGCACAGAGGGGCAGCTGAGCACCTGCACGCCAGGTCCCCATCCCCATGGGTCACCAGAGCACTGCTCACCGGTAGCACAAGAAGAGGATGGCCAAGAAGGAGATGTAGGAGAAGAGCTCCAGGGCATGGTGGTAGGGCTCCATGTACTGCTTCACGGCCTCCATCATATCGGCAGACACCTCCCCCAGGCTCTTGCTGGCGTTGAGGTTGACGCTGAAGTGGTGCACGACCGAGATGTTGAACTCAAACTCGGCGCGGACATGGTTCAGGGCTTTAGTGAGGGCTGCAGAGGTGACAAGAAGTGCTGTGCATTGCAGCCAGAACCAGAAGAGGGGCGCAGAGAAGGATCCATGTAGTGGTTTGGGTTTGTTAATTTGTGATTTTGTTAATTTTGAGATTTTTTTTTGGTCAATGTACTAAAGAGTGTGGTGGGTTTGGTGTTGGCTAATTACTAACATACTTATTTCTTGTTGTGAGGTAGGATTAGGAGAAAGGTAAAGTAGGTTTAAAACTTTAAAAGGGTATAAAGAAAAATTTATTAATAGTAAATTAAAGAAAGAGTAATCAGAATTAGAACAAAACTTTTAGAATACTTTTCTTCATATTGTAACTTTTTTTTCTTACTGATAATGTAAAGAAACAAAATTTTAGTTAGTTTACTACTTTTAGAATAGTCTTTTTTTCATTTATTTAGGGAGAGTGGTTAAAAGCTTTGTAACACTTCCATAGATGTCCCTCAGGCAAAACAATGATAACCCCCAACCCTCACATGGCAGTGGGATACTCACGGACTGCGACGTTGATCCGGATGAAGCCCTGGATGTACTTAGGGATGGTGCAGAACGCAAAAGAAACTGCAGAGAGGGGGATCTCTGTAGGGCTGGCCCCCCATGATGGGGACAGATCTGCCCCATCACCCCATTAGCCCCCCGTGGCAGAAGGACAGGGACTCACCAGTACTCGCTAGGCCGCAGAGGGCCTTGAAGCTGAGGACAATGAAGCAGAAGTGGAAGAGGAGTGGGAAGTTGCGCTCACACCTGTCCTTGCTCTTGTCCATGTAGCGAAAGCATCTGGTCTTGGGGTCCCCCAGTTCGCGGTTACAGATGGTACCGGCCCTCGACAGCCACAGCCAAACGTTGCGCAGGGCCCGGGCTGTGGGCAGGGAGCGGGCATTGGAGACAGGGATGGTCTGAGGGGAGGGTAAGGGGTGCTGGGGCTGGGGACACCCCCAGGGCTCCAACGCTCACCAACGTGTCTGGTGGAGTCTATGATGGAGCGCACGAACTTACGGACACGGTCACCCAGCACCTTAGCATTCTGGCCAATCTCCTTGATTTTCCTCTGCACGTCTGCAGAGAAAGGGGACACCTGAGCATACCCCAAAGAGTGAGGGTAGCCTGAGGCTGTCTGTGGCTCCCCCAGGAAGGGCCTCTCCCATCCCTCCACCTTCCCCCAGGCCCCTGCTTACTCAGCAGTGGCTCCCTGGCACGTTGCAGCCGCTCAACCGTCTGGTTTTGGGCCAGTTCAGCCCCACATGACAGCGCCTTGGCGACCTGGGAGATGTTGTGCAGGAGATTGGTGCCAGGGCCTTGCACGGTCAGGCACAGCGCCAGCATCATGATCAGTATCTTCCCCTCCCCTGTGAAGAAAGGGCAAGAATCAGTTTTATAGTCTGACAGGAAAGAATCAGCCTCATAATATGACAGGAAAGAATCAGCTTCAGAATCTGACAGGGAGGAATCAGCCTCAAAATCTGACAGGAAAGAATCAGCCTCATAATCTGACAGTGAAGAATCAGTCTCATAATATGACAGGAAATAATCAGTCTCATAATCTGCCAGGGATGAATCAGCCTCATAATCTGATAAGAAAGAATCAGTCTCATCATATGACAAGGGAGAATCAGCTTCATAATCTGACAGGGAAGAATCAATCTCATAATCTGAAGGTTGTGAATTTGATCCTCACATGGGGCACCTCTAGTGTAGGTTATTTAACTTCTTTGTTTCTGTTAGGGTTGGGATTGAAAGCACTCAAGACGGTATTTCATGTCTGGATTTAGATGTTTATCATTTTTTATCTATATGGCAGTGAGTTCTATGGTATTTTACTAATAAATTACAAAATGGTTTTGCATCTATTTTTACAAGGTCTTTTAAGGAAAAATCTAATTAAGAAATGACATTCAAATTATTTTTATTTTTAACTCAATAACTAATCACTTGTGTTTTGCAATGTTGACTTTTTTGTTTAATTATAAAATACTACTTAAACTTATGAAGAAGAAGGTGAAGAAGAAGGATTATCTGAAGAAGAAGGATTAGGTACTGTCTTAAAATTTCTATCTTAGTTTTATATATATTATTATATTTTAAAACTTTAAACTCTATGTTTTCTGCTAGGTGATATTACCCACTTCTATTTAAACTACACACTTATAATTGTATTCTTAATCTGTTATATATAAGTAATCTGCTATATATAACATATAATCTTATTCTTAATCTGTTATATATAACTAATCTGTTATACATAATTAATAACCTTATTATTAATCTGTTATATATAATTTGTTATATATAATTAATAATTGTATTATTAATATTCTATATAAAACTAATCTGTTTTATATAACATAATCTTATTATTAATCTGTTATATATAATGTATAATATTAATACGTTATCTATAACTAATCTGCTATATATAATTTATAATCTTATTATTGATATGTTATAGATAACTAAGCTGTTACATATTATTATTAATCTGTTATATATATAATCTGTTATATATAATGTATAATATTATTAATATGTTATCTATGACTAATCTGCTATATATAATTTATAATTTTATAATAATTAGAAATTATATAACAATAAATATATAAATATAAATAATAAATAATATAATAATTAAAATTATTCATATGTTATTAATTAATTTTGGAAGCTTTTTTATGGCTTTATGGTCTCTAATTAATTAATCTATAATTAATCTGTTATATATAATTTATAATCCTATTATTAATTCATTAATAAATTTTGGAAGCTTTTTTTACAGCTTTAGGGTCTCTAACTAATCTATAACTAATCAGCTATATATAATTTATAATCCTAATATTAATAGGCTATTAATAAATTTTGGAAGCTTTTTTTACGGCTTTAGGGTCTGTGTTTTTTAACACAGGAAGTTTAAAATTTTTACTGTCTCGGGTTCTAACACAGTCCTGGTGCTCAGCAGCGGGCATCCCCTGGCACCCCCGGCTCCCACGGCTGCTCACTGGTGAAGAAGTGTGGCAGCGCCAGCAGCACCACCATCCGCGTCTTCATGGAGAAGGCCATGCCCAGGCCCATCCCCGCGCCCAGGAAGACGGTGACGCTCAGGCAGTACCAGACGTTGTGGCCCTGCACCAGCAGCACCAGAGCCCCATAAATGCTGGCCAGAAGCAGGCCCAGCGCGAGGCCACCGAGGCTGCGGGCGAACCCCTGAGCCTCGCTGGGATCCTCCGGCCTGCGCTCGCCTCCGGGCCGCCGGGCCCGGTTCTTGCGCTGGCCCCGCAGGGCTCTGCCCAAACCCGAGACCAGCCCCATGCCGAGGCCCCGCTGCTGCCTCCAGCTCGGTCGAGCTCCAGAGCGGGCGAGCGGTTTCCAACGTGCTGCCCGCCCTGCTCGCTTTCCGTTGGGCTCGGCAGTTTCAGTTGCGCACTGCTGCGGTGCGGGGGATGGAACGCGAGCTTCTCCGAGTTCCTCAGAGAGGGAAATAAATGCAGGGGTTGCTCAGGAAAATTAGGCCACGAACATCAGAGGTTTATGTCCAAAAAGAAGACAGGAGAGCTTTTACTTTATTCAAATAAAGGGAGAGGCCTATCGCTTCAATGAGGCATTCCCCTGGGGTCTCTCCAATTTTTATCCTAATTTCCCAGCCACATTTCCCTTCTCTTTTTCCTCATGGCTGAGGCACTTGAGAGGTACAGACTTCCCAAAATGTCTGATACCAAAGATTCCCCTCTAATGTATAACCCTCCTTTTTACTTTTTAATTCTTATGGAATTTAGGGTTTTCTCCTGTTGTTTCTTTCACCTTTCAATATCCAATTTCATTTATCAGCAAACCTTAAGTTTGTTTGTAGAAGCAAATATTTTTTCCATTCATCAATCAATGAAATCCTACCCGTTATTCCTTTTATCTCTCAGTGCTGGTTTTATCTACCAGCAGACCCACAGCTTGTTTGTAAAGACAAATCCACTATTCCTCTCAGATTGAATTAAAGCCTTCAGAGAAATTAAGTTATATTAAGCCACATAGATATGAAGTAGAAGCGTAGGTTTAAGTTTTAAGTAAATAGAAGTCTAGGTTTAAGTTTTAATTAAATAGAAATGTAAGTTACAGTTTTAAGTAAGTTTTAGGTTTAAAGTAAGTAGAAATATATTTTAAGTGGTTTAAGAATTTGTATTAACTAATAAAGGCCCTAAGGCCTAGTTAAAAGTTCAGCAACCTAACCCTAGACATAAGAAAACAGAGCAGAACCTTTCCACTAGAACAGATAGAATTACTCACATAAAATTGATAAAATGACATACCTAAATCAATAGAACTATTCATACAAATAAATAAACTTGTTCAGGTAAATTTAAAGTAAGAAAACAGATAGTATATTTGCATAAATAGATATTAATATATGCCTAGATTTTTAGGTAAGAACTGACACTACTTAGGTATTACTTTCATACTACCTTTGCACATCAGAATCAAGTTCAGATTGGTTTAGAAAGAATGTTTTAGAATTGTGCTTTTAGCTAATTGGATGTTTTACAAATAAAAAGCCCCGAAATGGGGTACAAGGATCATCAGCATCATCGACCACCACAGCAATCAACACAAGAGGAAGGAAGAAGAAAGGGAGACTGTGGTCATAGGCATCAGATTCTACACCAGGGAACAACTGCTGCTGCTGCTGCTGCTGTTCCTGCACAGAACCTGGGACTTTATACCAGAGAGCAGCCTTGCAGCTGCTGCTCCAGCCTGGGACTCTATGCTAGAAAAGCTTTTAGCACAGATTTTAACAGCCTGAACTCTTGCCTTCCAGACTCATGCATTCATGGAACAAACAACCCACAACTGCTCATGTCTCTTTGAAGACCCCAGACCCAGTAAAAGCTCAACATGGGTGCTGCTCACCCTGATGTTCATCTTCTAAACAGAGAAATTCTGTGTAATTATGTGTCAGTAATTGCAGCTTTAATAAGCTGTTTTCAGAAGTTGTAGAGAGAAGAAACTTCAGCCAATAAATCAGTGGAGACCAGAGCCTATGGGACACTGAAGACACGGACCAGGGACATTTGGCCACACAGCCACGAGATGGAGAGGAACAAACAAGGCCAGCCATCAGCCAAAAGGGCAAAGTGGCTAATTGCAGCAAGGGAAGATCACGACCACTGAGTCAAGAAACCCACTGACCCAAAAGGAGAACACCCTAATTAGCATGAGAAGCGAGAGAATCACTTAACCAATAGAAGAGAAAATACTAATTAATACTAATTAATGAGGAACTGTGTAACATGTAAACATTCATGCAGACCATGGATGTTTAATACTTCTTTGCAAATGTGTAGAAATGTCATAGTTGAGAGAGAGAAAATACAAAGCAACACACCCCATTTTCAGAAGGCTTCAAACCTGTTTTTATTATAGCATGCATGCTTTTTCTACATTCTTACAAAACTCCTAAGTTTACACTTCACTCATTGGTCAGGAAAGACAAACAAAGTGCTTATTGGAGGAGGCAGATGCAGGTTTCTCTTATTTATCCTTCTTTCTTTCTTGGTTTCTATGTCAACAACCTTGGTGGAAAATTCTTTCAGGGGTAATCATGGATCTTCTTCTCAAACCTCTCTGCTCACAGAAGTCACTGTAAAACCTCTTCCTCATAGAAATAGTGAACAGTTTGCTCACAGGAGGTTTCACTGGGGATTGACCCCTGACACAGAACTGAAGATCAATCAAATCTCTTGGCTCTGGGTGGGATCAGCCTCTCACACACCAGGGGAAGGAACCCATTTCAGAAGAACATTTCGGTGACCCAGATGGGATAAAGGCCATAAAGCCTTGCTTGGATCATCTTCCTGCACCCAGAGAAGCGGAAAATGGAATGTCTTGGAGGGGGGTGGGAGTTTGTGTCTCACCCTTGGTCCTGCAGACCCCAGCCTCCTCCAGGACAGCAGTAATGCAGGCTGCAGCCCCCATGCATGGCATGAAATGGGGTCTGTGGGGTGCATCTGCCAGGGGTTTGAAAGAGGGTGTAGAGTGGCGTGGGAGTGGGGGGTCTTCTGTGTGGGAACAGGTGAAATCTGATAAACAGAGGAAGGGAACTACCATATGTTTCTTTGCTTTAAATAGTCCTTTTTGTGGATGGTAGGGTTTCATAATAAAATCAAAGGTTTCTGGGTGGAAAAAGAAGGGGAAGAAAGCTTTCAAGGAAGCAACCTCCCTTGACAAGGACCAGTCACTTAGAAGAAAGAAGAAAAAAAAAGACCTGACACAATCTTTCTCTTAGTCTCCTTACTTATACCTGGTTTTAAAAAGGTGAAGGTGGGGCTGTGTGGTGTCTGGGTTAGGAGGGTGGGGGTCTCCGCTGTCTGGGTTGATGAAGGTGGGGCTCTCCGTTGCACAAGGAGATAAAGGCAGGGGTGTGTGGAGCACGGGCTGGTGACAGGGGGTGTCTCTGCTGTGATGTGGGGGTCTCTCCCGCCGTGGGGGATGGCGGCAGGGGGCTCTGCCCTCCGGGGTGTTGAAGGTGGGGGTCTCCAGAGCATGAGATGGTGAAGGTGGGTGCCTCTGCTCTCCTGGGAGGTGAAGGTGGGGGTCTCCACGCTACGGGATGATGAGGGCAGGGGTCTCGGGATAGGGAAGAATCGCAGCAGCAGCAACAGCACCGACTCCTCACAGCCCCTCCCGGCGCACAGGGAACCACCCCCGCTCCGCCCCGGCCTGGGCGGTGCCGGAGGAGCGGAACGGGGCCGCGGGGCTGGCGGGGAAGTTCCGCCCCCGGGCCGGGCCGGGCGGGGTCGGTGCCGGTGCCGGGGCCGGGGCCATGCGCGACGGGAGCCGGCGGGAGCGGCCGCGGCGGGGCAGCGCGACCCGGAGGGGCCATGGGGGCGATGGGGCCGCGGCTGCTGCTCGCCGCGGGGCTGCTGCTCACCGCTGGCACCGGCAGCGCTGCAGGTGAGCGGGGGTCTCGAGTGGGATGGGGGCTCGGTGGGAGCGCGGCTCGCCCCCGGTCGGGGCATGGCGGGGATACCCAGGGAGCGGCCCGGGAGGAGCGGGATGGGATCGGGAGTCGTAGCCCCTCTGGAAGCTCGTTGCCACCTCCTCAGGATGTCCGGTGTGTCCTCCCGGTACGCTCGGTGCGCTCCCGGGACGTGCGGTGCCCCCTCCCCGGGATGCTCGTGCTCCCCCGGTCCCGCGGTTCTGCCCCGGCGCTCCCCGGCCTGGTGGGGCCATGCAGAGCGGGGTTTGGGTGCTCCCTCCAAACCACATCCCCGGGGGCTGGGCAGGCAGGGGTTCCCCAAAAGCTGGCGGGAGGGGGGGTCTGAGTCAGCCGAGCCCAGTTCCCAGCCCTACCCAGTCTCTGTGCTGGTTGTACTGGGCAGGCGGCCGAGGTGATGCAAGGCTTGGCCGAGCAGCCCATCCCATCCTCCTGGAGCCCCCAAACAGGGGGGGTTCCCCACAGGCTCTGTTGGGAGCTGCTGTGAGGTGAATGTGGGGGTCCCTGTCACTGCTTCCCACCTGTCCTGGGGGGCTGCAGCAGGTGACAGCAGGGGGCTGTAATGCCTTGGGTGACCAGACTTTGGTGGGTGACCAGGAGGGTCCAGGGTGTGATGGGTGACTGCAGGGGTCTGGGCTATGGTGGGTGACCCTGGGGGTCTGAGCTGTGGTGGGTGACACAGTGGTGAGGGCCCTGTGCAGGTGACAGCTCGCAGCAGCAGCAGCACAGTGAGGAATTAGGACACTCCCGGTCTGTGACCCCGTGGGTCCTGTGGGATAACCGGACACTCAGCTTGGCAGAAGCCACCCAGGTGAGCCCCCGCCCACATCCCTGGGGTCCCCCATACTTGTGACAGTGCCTGCACCCTGCCACCTCCCCCCTGCCCTCTTTTCAATGCAGGACATGCTGTGTCCTAGCGCCACATCCCCGGGGCTCCCAGCACCCAGAACTCCCGGTGTCCCACAAGCAGTGGGGAGTGGGGCCCTCAGCAGGTCCCCCTTCCCCTCCTGATGCTGGGAGTGACCTTTCTGGGTCGGGGAACCCACCCTGCGCCCCTCCTGGGTGGGGTGGAAGGGCCCAGCCCACCCCGCGGCCTCAGGGAGTCTCTCCCATATTTCCGCAGCGCTGCACCGGGCAGGAAGAGCGGGGGGAACGGGGTGGGGGCCGCGCTCGGTCCAACCCCCCTTTCCCCGACACAATGAGCCCGGGAGGGAGGGACGCTTCCTGCGGGCTGGGCAGGGCATCCCTTCCGACCTCTCCCTCCGGGCACGCGCCAGGGCCAGGCGGGTCAGGGTGCATGGGGATGGGGCAGCTTGGGTCAAGGGGTGCCCCCTTAACCGCGGCCTGTGCCAGGGGGGGTTCCCCGCCCGTCTGACAGTGCTGCTGGAGCTGGAGGGGATGCGGCTGCTGCTGGAGCTGGAGCAAAACTGGTGAGTCTGTGGTTCTGGGGGCAACAGCAGGGCGTGGGATGGGGCTCCCAGACCCATGTGAGGGTGGGGGTCTTACTGGGACCCTGGGGTTCTGCCTCTATCCATGGTGCACTTAGAGTGGAGGTCCCTTATTCCCTGCCTCCATCCATGGTACAGTTGGGGTGGGGGCCCCAGGGTGCACCCACAGCAGGGTGGGAGGTGCTGAGTCCTCCCTTCCTGCCAGGGTGTGCTCAGGGCAGGGTGAGCTGGGGGTTCCTGCTGTGGGTGATACGAGTCTCTGGCAGGGAGCTGGTGCAGGGCACTGGGGCACTGCTCTATTACCTGCCCGACGGCACACAGGTGATCCAGGAGCACAGACAGCAGGTATGGCCTCCAGCATGGCTGTCAGCTGTGCTGTCCCCAAGCTGTCCCTGTTCCCCAGGGGAACTCCAGCCTGGGGCTGGATCCTGAGCCTCCTTCTCTGCTGCAGGAGCACTGCTGCTACCAGGGGACAGTGCAGGGCTTCCCCGGCTCCTGGGCAAACCTCTGTGCCTGCGCTGGACTCAGGTGAGACCCCAAGCCCAGTGGTCTTTGAGCCCACTCCCACTGTGCTGATGATGGGATGGGCTCAATATCCCAGCTCCTCTGTCCTTCCCCAGCGGCCACCTCTGGCTGTCAGACACCAGGAGCTACACGCTGGAGCCGGACACCAGCCGCCCCCCAGGGCAGCACATGGCATCCCACCTTCGTCTGGACCCACAGAGCTGCAGGCAGGGTGCCCACCCTGGGCCAGAGGCAACAGAGCCGCCCTGGCCACAGAGGGTAGGTCACCCAGGGGTCTTGCCCCACAGAGTGTCCGTGTATCAGCACTCTGACCCCTCTCTGTCCCCAGGGCAAGCGGGCAGCAGCACAGCAGCGCTTTGTGGAGCTGGTGATGGTGGTGGACCACGCTGCGGTGAGTGCTGGGCAGTATCCCCACAACAGGGGCTGCCCTTCCCACAGCCACCCCTCTGACCCCTCTCCCTGTTTCCCCAGTTCCAGAATTACCCCAACCTACAACGCGTTCACACGCGGACCCTGGAAATCGCCAACCAGGTGGATGTGGTGAGTCACCGTCGTGTCTGTCCGTCCCAGCCCGGTGCCCGGCCGTGCCCTTGCCACTGCAGTGCTGGGGGGGCTCTGACCCCTCTGTGCCCCCCCAGTTCTTCCGCCCGCTGGGAGTGCGGGTGGCCCTGCTGGCGGTGGAGGTCTGGAGTGAGGGTGACAAGATCGCGGTGGGCGGCAGCGCCCGGGCGGTGCTGGAGCGGTTCCTGCGCTGGCGCCGGGAGGAGCTGCTGCCCCGGCTGCCCCACGACAATGCCCAGCTCCTGACGTGAGTGGGTGACAGGGTGGGGACAGGGGACGAGGCCGCAGCAGTCCCCCAACCTCCTGTGCTCTCTCCCCAGGGGTGCCCACTTCGATGATGTCTCAGTGGGGATGTCGACTCAAGCCTCCATGTGTTCCCCAACGCGCTCCGGGGGGGTCAGCATGGTCAGTATCTCTGTCCCCCACCCCATCCTCCCACCACCTGCACCTGCTGACCCTCCTGTCCCCCAGGACCACTCTGTCAGTGTCCTCGTCATGGCCTCCACTGTGGCCCATCAGCTGGGGCACAACCTGGGCATGCGCCACGACAGCGCCGGGCGCCTCTGCGACTGCGGCGACCTCCGGCACGACCGCGGCTGCATCATGGCACCGCCCACAGGGTGAGGGCAGCGAGCAGCCCTTCGGGGGGCTGGGGCCAAGCCCCTTCCTCACCTCACGGGCCCCTTTGTGCCTCTGCAGTTTGACACCTGGCTTGAGCTTCAGCAACTGCAGCCGGCAGGACCTGGAGCGCAGCCTGCAGCAGGGACAGGGCTGGTGCCTCTCCAACGTCCCCGAGCCCCAGCTCCTGACTGGGAGCCCCACCTGCGGGAACCACTTTGTAGAGCTGGGCGAGGAATGCGACTGCGGCCTCAGCGTGGTACGAGGGGCTCTGGGTAGGCCTGAAGCCCCAAAGCCATCCCATTTCTCCATGGCTCTGCCCAGGGGTGTCTGGGGCTGGCAGGGTGGTTTCCAGTGCTGGTACTGGTGGCACCTGCTGACTGCAGCCCCCCACTGCAGGAGTGCACAGATCCTTGCTGCAACAGCAGCTCCTGCCAGCTGATGCCAGGGGCCATGTGTGCCACTGAGGACGCCTGCTGTGAGGACTGCCAGGTATGTGGGGATGGGCACCCATGCCATGGGCACACCAGGCACTCCTGGTGGTGGGCGAGTCCCCCACTCACCCCGTTTATCTGACCATGTGCCCCCACAGCTGCGCCGTGCTGGCCACGTGTGTCGGGAGCTGCTGGGCGAGTGCGACCTGCCCGAGTTCTGTGACGGGGTCTCACCGCGCTGCCCCCCTGACACGTTCCTGCAGGACGGGCAGCCCTGTGCCGGCGGGCGGGCACGCTGCTACAGCGGGACCTGTGCCACCTACGACGGGCAGTGCCAGCAGCTGCTGGGGCCAGGTAGAGCAGGGCCAGGGTGGGGAGCTGGCAGCTAAGCAGAGATGCTGAGGGTCTCTGTCCCCACTGCAGGTGCCAGTCCTGTCTCCAGCTCCTGCATGACTGCCCTGAACACAAGAGGGGATGAACGTGGGCACTGTGGGCAGCTCCCCAACGGCTCCTATGTCACTTGCACCCAGCAGTGAGTGAGGTTCCCATCCTTCTCCATGCCCCCCTTGCTGTGGCCCCTGCCTTGACCCCTCTGTCCCTGCAGGGACATCAGCTGTGGAATGCTGCAGTGCCAGCGTGGCAGCTCCCCTGGGGACAGCCCAGAAGGGTTCTGCCAGGGGACCACCCTGCCGGGGGACAAGGACGTGACCGATGCAGCCATGGTGCTGCCTGGCACCAGCTGTGGCCCTGGGAAGGTGAGCGATGGGGCAAGAGGGAAGGGACTGAGGGGAGTCTCCCAGTGCTGACATCCCATCCCCCACAGGTTTGCCTCCAGCACCGGTGCCAGAACATCTCCATGCTTGGTGACCAGCAGTGCCAGCGCAAATGCCATGGGCACGGGGTGAGTGCGGGGCTGGGGAGCGGCTGCTGGCAGTGGGGACCTGCCCCTCAGGAGCTGAGCTGAGCTGGTGTCACCCACCTAGGTGTGCAACAACCACGGGCACTGCCACTGTGAGCGAGGCTGGGCCCCCCCAAGCTGTGACAGCCCCGGTGTGGGGGGCAGCCAGGACAGCGGCCCTGCCGGCCTTGAGCGAGGTGAGGGACAAGGCGAGCGCAGAGAATGGGGCTTTGTGCGGGTGCCAGGGGGAGGACGGCACAGCGGGGGCTGACGTTCTGCTCTCCCGCAGAGGGAAGCGCCCTGCCCACGGCCCTGCTGCTGAGCGCACTGCTGGTGCTGGCGCTGGCATTGGGGCTGTGCCGTGCCCGCCGTGCCGGCCTGCACAAGCACCTCTGCCAGCTTGGGAAAGGCACCTCCTGCCAGTACAGGTACTGGGGACAGGGGGGCACACAGGGGGCACATTGGGGTATGTGGGGGGCACGTGGGTGTTGGTACGCTTGCCTCTGCATGTGCGTGTCGAGGCACACCAGCGGCACGTGGCTGCCACGCTCACCTCTGCATGTGTGTGCCGTGACACACTTCTACACGTGTGTTGTGACACGCAGGTGGCACAAACCCTCTGCATGCGTGCTGTGTCATGCAGGGGGCACGCTGGCCTCTGCACACGTGTGCCAAGGCACGCAGGTGGCACACAACACCTCTGCATGCGTCCGCCAGTGGCCTGCTCAACTCTGCTCGCGCGTGCTGCGACACACAGGTGGCACGCACACCTCTGCACGTGGCACGCAGGTGGCATGCTTGATCCTGCATGCGTGTGCCCTGGCACGTGAGCACATGTGTGCACACACATGTACACGTGTCCCCACAGAGTGACCACCCGTGTGTGCGTGTGCGTCCCCAGCACAGGTCACAGCCCTGTCACCCCACGTCCCCGCGGCTCCTCTCGCCCCCCCCAGCCCCAGGCTGAGCCCCCCACTCTTCTCCCCACAGTGCTGAGACCCGGGTGCGGTTCCTGGGTCCCGGAGCCGCAGACGGCTGGAGCGGGTAACGTCACCGCCGGCGCCCGGGCGTGGGGCTGTCCCCGAGCCGTCCTGCTTCGCAAGGCCTCCGGTGCTGCGCTCTTCCCCTGGCAGTGCCCGTGGGGTGCGGGGCAGCCCCGGGGTGCGGGGTGTCGCATCTTCCAGCGCCGAGGGGTTCGTTTCTCTTGGGCTTCTGCTGGTGTTGGTGTCGCTCGGTCGCCGTGCGGGGTCCCCCAAGTGCCCAGAGCGAGCAGGGTCTCATGCTGTGTCTCCCTTGCAGGATCTCGCAGCCAGAGCCCCGGCCGGGCAGCAGCCAAGGTCCCCCTGCGCGTCCCCGGCCCCCGCAGTGGCATCAGGCCACGGAGCTGCAGGTCATGCACGGCAGCAAGGTGAGGATGGGGGTGCTGGGGGTAGTTCAGTCCGGTCCTAGGGTGCCAGCTCAGAGCGTCCCACATGTGGCATCCCACTCCTTGGCACCCGTAGCAGCCTGGCACGGCCACTTGGCACAGCCAGGATTGGAGCCTGTCCCAGCCAGGGCTGTGCACTGAGAGGGGGTCTCTGTCTCTGCCTGGCGGGAGGGGGGTCTCCGCATGCTGCATGGCTTGTCCCCCCTCTCCCTCTCTCCGCAGCCGGCTGCCCTCGGCTCAGCCCGGCCTGATCCGCCCTCCCGGCCTCTCCCGCCGGACCCTGTGCCCAAGGTAATGCCCGGGCAGGGGGGGGAGGTATCCCCCAGCCCACCCCGGACCCGCTGCATGTCTGGCTGCGCTCCAGCTCTCGGGGACTTGCGTGACACGGCTGTCCCCAGAACCCCTCCTGCGCAGCGGGCGGCTGGTTCCCGTGCCGCCCCACTTGTCCCCCGCTGTCTCACTGTCCCTCTCTCTGCCCAGGCCCCCCCCTCGGACAGGCCGCCCCCCCCCACACGCCCGCTGCCCGCAGACCCTGTGCTGCTGAGCGCTCAGGTAACGGCAGCAGCACCTGCGTGTGGGGCAGCAGGGCAATCGCCACCCCCTGAGCCCCTCGGGGGGGTTAGCCCAGCACCGGGCTTTGACACCCCCACGCCCTTGCAGCCCCCAGGTCCAGCCAAGCCCCCCCCGCCGCAGCGGCCACTGCCCTCGGACCCCCCGGGCCCCTCGCTGCCCCGCAGTGAGATCCCCCCCGGGCACCCCTATGTCACCGTGATTCCTGCCAGGTGAGCACGGGGGCACAGCGCAGGGCTCGGGGGTCCGGGGGGGTTGAGGGGTGCCAGGATGGGGGTCTGCAGAGACCTGAGGGGAGTGTGGGTGGGGGAGAGCGGGTAGCCAGGAGAAACGAGGGGCCAGAATAGGGCGGCAGAGGAAAACGGAGGGGGTCGGGGCGGGGATCCAGAGCAGGGGACGAGCGGAGCCGCAAGGGGAAGTTGTGCGGACGCCACCCTCACCCCATCGCCCTCCCTTCTCTTGCCAGGCCCGCCCCGGCCCCGCCAGAGGCCTGAGCGGCGGGCAGCGAGTGCGCAGCGCTGGATCCGCGAGGAAGGCCGGGCCCCGCCGCCCGCTTTTTCTCCCGCCGCGTCAATAAAGGGGCTGTGAGCCGCCTCTGCGCTGCCTCCGCCGCTCCGGCACCGGGGCACCGCGACCGGCACCGGGGCGGGGCGGGGGGAGGGAGGCGGAACTACAACTCCCGGCAGGCCCCGCGCCGGAAGGGGCTGCGAGCGCCGCCGCCCCCTGGCGGGGACTGCGCGCAGCTGCAGCGGGGGGCGGTGTCCGGCGGGACACGTGGGCACGGGCGGGGTGCGGGACACGGGGGGACACGCGAGTGGGCACGTGTGTGTGTTTGTATGTATGTGTATCTGAGTGTGTGTCTGTGTGTCTGTCTGTGTGTGCTAGGCCTGCTCTGTGGGCACACGCGTGTGCCAGAGCTGCCCACTGTGCAGGGACACGCGTGGAGCTGCCACACGTAGGGGAGCACTCGTGTGCGAGAGCTGCCTCCTGGGCCGTAACATGTCTGCAGGGGCTCCTCTGTGTTCATAGACAGGCAGGTTTGGCAAGGGCTTCCACAAATATGGGCACAAGCATGTGCAAGAGGTGCTCAGTCTGTGGGCACGCGTGTGTGTGTGTGGGCAAGAGCTGGTTTATGGGCACAGGTGTGTGCGTGTGTGTGTGTGTGTGTGTGTAAGACCTGATTTATGGGCACAGGTGTGTCTCTGTGCATGTATAAAAGCTGCTCTATTGGCACAGGTGTGTCTGTGTGTGTGTAAGAGCTGCTTTACTGGCACAGGTGTATCTGTGTCTTTGTGTGTAAGACCTGATTTATGGGCACAGATGCGTGTGTGCGTGTAAGAGCTGCCTGGTGGACAGAGATGTGTAAGCGTGCATGGCCACACGAGGGAAGAGGAGCTGCCACAAACACACACGTGTGTGCAGGAGCTGCCCCGTGGGCTCAGGCATGCTCGGGGCAGAAGCTGTCACCAGTATGTGCACACACGTGTGCAGGAGCTGCCTTCCAGGCAGGAGCTGCACACACATGGACGTGTGTGGTGTGTGTGTGTGTCTGTGTGTAAGAGCTGCCCTGTGGGTTTGGACACGTGTGTGCATGAGCTGTCCTGTGTGCCTCAGCATGTACTCAGGTATGAGCTGCCACACGTTTGTGCAAGAGCTGTTTCTGAGCAGGAACCTGTAGCCCACAGGTACACGTGTGTGCAAAAGCTGCCCTGTGTGCTCACCCTGTGCGTGTGCAGGGCAGGGACCCATGCCTGAACAGGCACAGGTGCAAGAGCTGCTCAGTGTGGGCACAGCTGTGGGCAGGAACACGTGTGAGCGTGAGCCATCACACTGTTGGGCACACAAGTGTGCAAGAGCTGCCTGGTGGGCAGGGACACAGGTGTCACACGTGTGTGCAGGAGCTGCTCTGGGGGCCCAGACACGCACACGTGTGCAAGAGCTGCCAGGTGTGCAGGGACACGTGTGGATAGCAGCTGCCACCAACGTGGGCACACGCATGTGCAAGAACCGTCCTGTGCGCATGGGTACGCGTGTGCAAGAGCTGCTCGTGGGCACAGACACGCGTGGGCAGGAGCTGCCCGGTGGCACACGCGTGTGTGAGAGCTGCTCCGTGGGATCTCCCCGTGCCCGGGCCCCGCAGGGCGCGGCTGGTGCCGGTACCGGTGGGTGCTGATGCCCGGTAACGGGGGGGGGGGGGGGCAAGCGGCGCTGCCGGTGCCGGTACCGGGGCGGTACCAGCTTGGGTGGGGTTTAGCAGGGAGCTGGTATGGGTCGGAGCCGCCGGTGCCAGGGGCGGTGCCGATGGATGCCAGACGTGTCGGTCGGTGCCGGTGCCAGGGATGCTGTTGCCGGGGATGCTGATCCCACATGCCCGGGCAGTGTTGGTCCCGGTGCCGGTGAATATTCACGGTACCGGGTCGTGTAGGACTGGGAGAGGTACCGGGGAGTTGCCAGGGATACCGGAGCCGGTGCCGGTGGATGTTGGCGGTACGGGGGGTGCCGGACTGGGGCGTGGCTGCTGGTGCCGGTCCTGGTGCCGCTGGATGTCGGTGGGGAGTTACCGGTCTCGGTGCCGGTCTCGATGCCGGTACCGGTGCCGGTGGGTGCCGGTGCCGCCCGCCAAGGGTTAATGGCAGTCGGTGAAGTTGCCGGGCGGCGGCGCGGCGGGATTGGCCCGAAGTTGTCGGGGCGGGCCGGGCCGTGCCGAGCCCCGCCGGGCCGCCCCGCCCGCGGCCCCCCGCCGCCCCCCGCCGCCGGCGGAGCCATGCGCCCCGCGCCGCTGCTCGGGCTCCTGCTCTGGGCGCCGCTGCTCTGGGCGCCGCCGGTGCGCGGCTTCCGCCACGGCGTCCACTGGAACGGCAGCAACCCCAGGTACCGCCGCCGCCCCCGCCGGCCCCGCCGCCTTTGTACGCCCCGGGCCCGCCGAGCCCCGGGCCCCACCGAGCCCCGGGCCCGCGCCGCCGCGACGGGACGGGACGGGAGGGGCGGCGGGCGGTGGGCTTCGGGGGGGCGGGGCTGCTGGCCGCCGGGCCACCGGGCGCCCGTGGGCGAGACTGAGCTGGGGAGCACCTCCCTGCGGGACCGGGCATCCCCGACAGCAGCGAGCGCCCAGGTAATGCTGAGCAGGCGAGCGGCCCCCAGTGCGCCGGGCCCCCGGGCATCCCCACCGGCACCGAGCCCCGGGGGGTACCTCCGGTGGTACCGAGCCCCGGTGGTACCGAGACCCAGTGGTTCCGAGCTACGAGGCAGCCCTGCGCGTTGTGGAGCGGGTGAGAACCCCTGGGGTTGCTGAGCACTGAGCAGCACCGGGCACCCCCGGTGGTACCGAGCTCTGGACAATACAGGGCCAGTGAGTGCCCCAGCTGGTACCAACCCCTGAGTGCCCACGGGGGGCCCTGAGTGCTCCCGGTGACACCAAGCCACTGGGCATCCCTGGGTGCCACCGGGACAGCGAGCACACCTGGGTGGTGCTTAGCCCCGGGCACTGCTGGTGGCACTGAGCTCCGGGTGGCATCCAGCTCAGGTGGCACCCAGCTGGTGAGTCTCCCTCAGTGGCACCAAGCTCTGGGTGTTCCCACACCAGTGGGCAGCCCTGGTTGCCCACAGGCCAGTGGGCACTCCTGGTGGCATCAGCCCTTGGTGGCACCAAGCTGGTGGGCAGTCCTGGTGCTGCCAATCTGCCGGTGGTACTCACCTGTGCTGAGCCTGAATGCCCTTGGTAGCACTGAACTCCGGGCATCCTCTCGTGGCATCAAGCTGGTGGGTGGCACTCCCGGGGCTGTGGGTTTCCATGGCAAGTGTCCCCTCTGGTGGGGGCCACTCCAGCCCACACCCTGCCACTGGTGCTGCCTGTGAGCTTGGCTGTCGCCAGCAGGCCAACGTCTGGCTCCATCCCTCTTCCCAGCCTCCTCCATTTTAGGCATTTCCCAGCTTGGGGCTTCTCAGGGAGCAGGAGGCAGGGTCAGGATCCTGGGGCCTCTCCCGTGGAGGTCCTGTGCTCTGCTGGACTGGGGCAGACGGGCACATGATGGGCAGGACTGGGGGTACAGACGCTGCCTTGGTCCCATCCTGCGGATGGGGGAGGTGAGACCACACCACCCATGGATGCCCCAGGAAGGGGGGCTCTGTGTGCCCCACTGCTGGGTCAGGCCATGCCCCGTCCCCACAGCCCTTGGCCCTGCCCAGGCCCGTCCCAGCCAGCGTCACCCGTGGGATGCTCTGAGTCAGCAGGAGTCTGTGCTCCATCCTGCCCTCGGGGAGCCCCCAGCCTGAGTGGGGTGTCGGGGGTTCCAGCCCGCCCTTGCCAGCGCTGCCATCCCGGTGATGAATGTTCTGGGCTCTGTGAACACCGGGGCCAGCGTGGGGGCCGAGGTCTGCCTGCCAGCCCCTCTCTTCCATCGCCCGTCCCAGGCACTCGGGACCGAGCGTGTGCACACGCATGTGCACGTTCATGTGTGTGCACACGTGCGCGTGCCTGCACAGCTGCTCTACCCCGGCCTGGCCGCACTTGCTGTCGGCACAGCCATGAGCTCACAGCATCTCCTGGGCTGGGCTCCATGCCCTGCCCGCCCCGTGCCCCCTGCCCCGGCCGCCGCCCCCTGCCAGCACCGTGCCGGGGCCGGAGCGTCCCGCCGCACCGGCCCCCCACCAGCGTGTCATGTCCGATCAGCGGCCCGGCGGGTGCCTGGGGCGAGGGGCTTTGTGCCTGGGCAGCGTGGCTGCACAAACCCCCTCGGCCGCGGTGGCCGAGCCCATTCAGCTCCAGCGGCCTGCGGCTAATCTGAGCTGATGGCAGGCTGCGTGGCGCGGGCGGTGTCCGGCCGGTGGTTTTTTGGGAAAAGCCCAGCTCCCTGCTCCGCTGGGGCAGCAGGGTACCCCTCCCACGGGACCCCCGGCTCTTCTTGCCTGACAGGTTCCTGCGGGACGACTACTCCATCCAGGTGGCCATCAATGACTACCTGGACATCTACTGCCCACACTACGAGGGGTCGGTGCCCGCCGGCCGGGCAGAGACCTTCACGCTCTTCATGGTGGATCGAGAGGGCTATCGCGGCTGCTACGAGACCCCCGGCGCCTTCAAGCGCTGGGAGTGCAACCGGCCCCGGGCGCCCTTCGGGCCCGTCCGATTCTCTGAGAAGATTCAGCGGTTCACCCCCTTCTCACTCGGCTTCGAGTTCCAGCCGGGGGAGACCTACTACTACATCTGTGAGTCCCCTCGGGGTGCTGCGGGGGCCCCGCTGGGCTCACGGGGTGCTGGGTGCTGTCCCTGGGGTCAGAACATGTCAGGGGGTCTTGAGTGCAGCTCCCCAGGGTTGTGTGTCACCGAATCCCCTTGGAACCAAGTTTAGGGGGTATGGGGGGGTCAGGGTACAGCCGGGATATCTCTGAGGTTGAGGGGAACACGGGGGTTCTGGATGATGCCAGGGATGAGGTGCAGGAGGCTCTGGGTGTCCCAAGAGTGGGGGCACAAGGGGATGGGGATGCTGGGGGTGTCTGGATGCCGTGGGATGGGGGAATTCATGGAGGTGTGGGGTGCAGAGGGGTTCTGGATGCCCTGGGATGGGGGATTCATGGAAGTGTGGGGTGCAGAGGGGTTCTGGATGCCCTGGGATGGGGGATTCATGGAAGTGTGAGGTGCAGAGGGGTTCTGGATGCCCTGGGATGGGGAATTCATGGAGGTGTGGGGTGCAGAGGGGTTCTGGATGCCCTGGGATGGGGGATTCATGGAAGTGCGAGGTGCAGAGGGGTTCTGGATGCCCCTGGAGGGCAGCACAAGTGGATCAGGGTTACAGGGGTTTCTGGATGCCTATGAAGGGGGGCACAAGGGAATCAGGGTGCATGGGTGGGGTCTGGATGCCCTGGGGTGGGGGATGTGTGGGGAGGTGGGGTGCAGGGGCTGTCTGAGTGCTCCGGGGTGGGAGCACCCAGTTCAGGGTGCAGGGTGTATTTGGGTGCTTCGGGACTGGAGACACGAGGAGTCGGGGTGCCCCCGGTTCGGGGTGCCCCGGTTGGGGGTGTAGGGTGTGTTTGGGTGCTCCGGGGTGGGGGCACGAGGAGTCAGGGTGCCCCCAGTTTGGGGTGTCTCGGTTCGGGGTGCCCCGGTTGGGGGGCAGGGTGGGCTCTGCGTGCTCCGGGGTGGGGAAAGGAGGGGTCTGGGTGCCCCGGTTGGGGGTGCCCCGGTTGGGGGCGCCCCGGGTGGGGGGCAGGGCGGGCTCTGCGTGCTCCGGGGTGGGCGCGCCGTGCCCGCGCGCCGCCGGGAGGGGGCGCCCCCGGCCCGCGCGGTGCCGCCGCCGGGGGGTCCCGGGGGGGCCGCACCGGAGCCGGTCCCCGCTGACCCCCCCTGCCCAGCCGTGCCCAGCCCCGAGAGCGCCGGACGATGCCTGAAGCTGCGGGTCACCGTCTGCTGCCGAGGCACCAGTGAGTCCGGCTGGGGGGGCCGTGCCCCAAAACTCGGGGGCTCCACCAGTCCCCTCTGGGGGGAGGACGGAGCTTCGGGGGCGGCTCCACGTAACCCACGGGAGCCGGTCCCTGACAACGGTGGGGTTTTTTTCAGCGCCAGAGCCGGTGACAGAGGTGCCAAATTCACAGCCTCGAGGGCACGGGGGCCCCGACGGTGAGTACGGCGGCGGGGCTGGGAGGCCGGGGGCCGGCTCGCCCTGACCACTGCTTCTGCCCTGGCAGATGTGGCTCCTGCCCGGGGCTCCGCGCTCCCATCACAGCCCTGCAACCCGTGCCTGATGCTCGTGCTCCTGGCCCTGCTCTGGATCTGACCCCGGCACTGCCCCTGGCGGGGGGATGGGCTCCTCTGCCCCGACGCCGCTTCCAGACTCTTCCTCACAGCCAACCCCCCCGAGCCCGCGGGGCAGCCCCAGGCCATGACCCACCTGCTGGACCTCCGCAAAGCCGAGCTGGGGCCGGGAGCTCCGGGCTGGAAGGTGAGGGGCAGCGGGGGCTGCGGGCCAGTGGGTGATCACCTGCCTGCTGCCCTGAAGCATCCCTGGACAGGGCTGTCTCCCTCTCAGTGCCATCGCTTGCCACTGGCATCGCCGTACGTCGCCGGGATTGCCACGAGTCCTCGCGCTGGGATTGCCACATCCCGGCACTGCCCCACCGGCCACCTGCTCGGCGCTGGGGTCCCCTCAGCGAACGCCTGCTCTGCCCCACGGCCATCACCTCATCTTGTGCCTTTCCCCACGGACCCCCACCCCTGGGGCCCAGGGACCCCCGACCCCGGAGCGGGGCAGCAGCTCCGATGGCGGCATCCGCCGCTGCTGTGTCCTCCTCCAGTGAGGACACACTGATCTGTCTTCTGGGAAGACGCCTTCCTCCGTGCCCTCGGTTTGGTTTTAACCCTTGGTAGTGACTGAGCAATACAGTATTTGCAAGATCGCTGTGCCCCGGCTGTACGGCCCCCACCGTCCCCTATGCCCGCACTGGTGCCAGGGTGGCTCCTCCAGGGTGTCCTCCTCCAGGGTGTCCCTGCCCCTCAGTCCCTGCACAGCCTTCATGGCCAAGGGCTTAATTGCAGCAGTTTGATATTGAGTTGTCAGCTCCTGTCACCGGAGAGCTTTAATTACAGACGAGCTGCTGGTAATTACCACCTGGTGGTGGGATGAGCACTGGGACAGGGGGTGAGGGGGCAGTGGGCTTGGGGGTCACTCACCCAAAGCCCCCAGCCAGGCACCCTGGTCCCTCTTGCCACCTTTGGGTGTGGTTGGGGTGCCCACCGAGCAGCCACTCTCTGTCCATCTCTCCATCTGCTACGCACCCCATGAGATGCAAAAAATGGGGAGGTGTGGGGAGCTGCAGGGTTTCCCCCTTCCCGAGCAGAAGGGGGATCAGTGGGGGCTGATCCCATGGCACAGCCAGGTTCCTGTCACAGTCATGGCTCTGCCACATGCCCCAGGCCTGCCAGCCGGTGGGAGAGTTCCCTGACGCTCTCGGTCCCCCATCCCATGAGTGCAGCCCCCCACTTGCACTCCTGAGGGGCTCAAGAGGGGCCCAACTCCCCCCGGGGCCGCCTGCAGCAGGGCCCCCCAGCCCCTCGCCGCGCAGGCGTTGCCGGCCGCCTGCCGCAGTGGTGCCGGGCACGTCAGACAGGTTTTATGGCTTCTGGGAGAAAGAAGCTGCTTGGCAAGAGGCTGAGCGAAAGCATCGACCGTGCCGCTCCCCTCCCCCAGCTCGGCTGCCTGCCCTTCCCCCGCTGCACCCCATCCTGCACCCCGCCCTGCAGGGAGGGCTGCCCCATCCCGGGGGAACACAGAGGCTGCCTAGTGCACAGGGGGGCATCTCCTCTGGGACCCGACCCTCCCCAGGAGGGGGTGAGACCATCTGGGGGACGTCGTACCCAAGGGACCCCCGTGTAGGATGCTGGGTGGGGCATCCCCCAAAGTACCCACCTGCGGGGGTGCTGGGGGGTGATGGTGCCTGTAGGAGCGGTGTGTGGGGATGTCAGGGGTGATGGTGACTTGTGGGACCCCCAGGCAGGGATTCCAGGGGACAGCCATGCCCTGCAGGATCCCCATGCCTGGATTCCAGGGGACAGCCATGCCCTATGGGACCCCTGTGCAGGGATGACAGGGGGCTGTACCCTGTGGGACCCCCGTGCAGGGGTTCCAGGGGACAACCATGCCCTGCAGGACCCCCATGCAGAGATGCTGGGTGGGGACATCCCCCAAAGGGCCCCCATAGAAAGATGCTGGGGGACAAGTGTGCCCTGGAGAACCCCTGTGTGGGAATGTTGGTGGGCTGCGCCTTGCAGGAACCCATGCAGGAATTCCAGGAGGGGGCTACCCATTGCAGCAGCCCTTCCCCAGACCCTCAGGGATTCCCAGACAAGGCCAAGGAGTCCCTGTGGGACCCCCAGAGTGGGTGCTAGGTCTGGGCCCTGTCCTTGAGCCAGCATTGTTTGGTATGCAGGAGCTGCCACCAGCTTCAAATCCCATCGACTTCCAATGAGCAATGCCATCAATAACGGCTAATTGATGGCGCGGCCGCTCCAAATCAGATTCCCCGTCCCCTGAATCCAATTGATGGCTCCGCACCCCGCAGCCGCCGCGGCAGAAATTGAATCTATTCAAGGAATGGGCTCCATTAGCCCATCCCTTCTGTCTCACCATCCCCCTGCCTCGGGGCCGCCCCAGCCCCCCTCCCGGTGCCACCTACACCAGCTGGGGTGCCATGGGGAGGAGTGTGGGGTGAGGATGTTGGGTGCCCCAGGTGGGTGGGAGTTAAACTTTCAGAAACTGGGAAGGAAAAATTTATCACCTGGAATAGCAAGTGATGGGAAATGGTAATAGGCAGCACGGAGATGGAGAGCAGGATAAAGAGCCGTGTCGTGCCAGGGGCTGGGAGCTGCAGCGGGCAGTGAGGAGGGAGCACAGCATGGCCGTGCCCACCCCATGGCCTGGCTCACTGTCACGACAAGGACTGTGGCACTAGGATGAGCCTGCTGGGCACAATCCCTTTAGCTCTGTGGTGTTCCCACTCCTGGCACCAGATCCCTCACCTGGCCACACTGCCCCCACCCAACCCTGCCATGACAGGGGCTTCAGCGTGCCCCAAACCCCCTCGGCACCCCAGCACGAGGATAAGGTCAGGTACTGCAGCCATCCCAGTGTAGCCCTAGTACACACAGGGGACACGGGGGACACAGGACACACGGGGGACACGGGGCACGGTGCCCCACCCCCATGGCTGAAAGGGGGGAGCACGGCCCCCCAGGGCTGTGGGGCCCATCCCTGCCTGTTTCCCATGGGCAAAGGGCAAGGGCGGCAGCGCCCACCCGAGAGCTGTGGAGAGCATCCCGGAGATGGGAAATGGCTCCGTGTCACCATGGAAACGGGGCCACTGGCTCGACATGCCGAGGGGACACGTGTGCCGAGGGGACACGCACGCTGAGCCCTGAGGAGCAGGGCACTGGGAATGCCAGACATTGGGCACGATGGACTGGACAGCGGGCACTGGCCGCAGGACTCTGAGGCCACACCACAGAGCCCATCACCCGCCTCGGACCGGCTCCCTCAGTACCCAGCAGCCACGGGCACTCTGAGGGATGCCACCTCTTCGTGATGCCACTGTGGCCGGGCAGCTGCGCACCACCAGAGCAGTGCTGAGCACGGGGTGCGGGGCCGGAGCGGCTGTTCCCCGAGCAGCCGCCTGATGATGCGCATCGTCAAGGTTATAATTTAGCAAAACGCTCAGCGGGGGCTTGGAGGGAGCTGGCCCGTGCCGGTTAATTAACCGGAGCTGCACGCACCGAGCCCGCTCCTGCCATAGCAATGAGGGTGCGGGCACCGGGCTGGCGCGGCACAGGCAGGGGCTGGCGCGTCCCACCTGCATCCCCGGCGGCTGGACGAGCCTCCGGCCACTCCCAGCTGCCAGGTGGGAGCAGCAGGCACTGAGGTTTGTGTCCACTCCAGTGGCCAGGTGGCAGTCGCTGTGGCGGGGAGGGTCTCTGGGGTGTGAGACAGCCTGGCACTGGTGGGTGTGCCCGTGCAGGGGTGCAGGCACAGATGCTGCCTGTGCCATCACTATTCTGGGCCAGGGTGGCTGTTTGTCCATGCCTGTGTCCATCTGTCCTGTCATGCCTGTGCCCTTGCACGTGCTGGAGCACACCCCCAGTGTGATGTAATCCTGCTGGACAATAATCCTGCTGTGTCAGAACAGGGATGGGCAGGAGCTGCCCTTGCTGCCAGCGCTGCTTGGACCTGCTGCAGACTGAGGGCCTGCATGGTCCCTGTGCTGGGACAACCTCTGCATCCCTGGGGAGGATGATTAGGACTTTAACAGGTGAATGCAAATGCCACGGGGCATCACCCCAGCACAGTGCTTGTCTCCAGGGCAGCCAGACAGTGGGGGCAGAGGCTGGGGCAGGTGCCCACCCAGAGCAGCACCTCCCAAGGGTGCCCGAGTGGATGCTGAGGTGCTCTGTGCCAGGGTGTCACCAGGCTCGCACCACCTGCGCTGCCATCCGGCCTCTCTGGGCATGTGTCCACTGGGAGGATGCTGTGGAGATGGTGGAGGTGAAGCCCTGGAGTGTCTTGGGCCCTGCTCCCCACATCCACCGACCTGCTCTGTGCTCCTCTCATCTTAAGCTGCTAACGAGCTTCCCTGGCAAAGAGCTCGTTAGCCACGGCAGTCTGGGGCTGCCTGAACAGCACCAGGGCAGCTCCTCAGGTCCCTGCGGTCCCAGCCCAGGGACAGGGACAGGACAGGCCAGTCCCAGCAGCTGGCAGGAGCACTGGCCAGTGTGGCCAGCCTGTGGCCAGAGGCAAGTGTAGCACAGATGGGTGGATGCTCTGAACTATTGAGCGCAGGAGCACAAAGTGGCAGCGACAGTAACACCCGCATGGGGCCACGCTCACAGCCAGGCGTGGCAGCCCACCTAGCCCAGATGGAGCAGCTGGGCACTGCCAGGCTGCAGGGACACTGCACCCACCCAGGGTCCTCTGCCAGCCCCTCGGGTGGTGGCTGCCAGCAGCACAGGCACCCCACACCTGCCAGCACCTCTTGCTGCTCTCCTGGCTATCCCCGGCAGTGCCAGCAGCACCTCCTGCCCTGCCCCCTGTCCAGCAGCCAGCTCCCATCACCTGGCCAGCAGCACAGGCCTGGGGCAACTGCAGCCAGTGGAGGGAACCCCCATTTTCACCCCAGCCCTTCTCATGAGCCATTTCCAAGCCATGCATTGTGGAAGCCCCCCCGTGCCATCGCTCGCGGCCGGCGTGACGGCAGCGCCGCCTCAGCCCTGATGAATATTTCAGGCCCTGAAATCTCCTGCGCCTGCACACTTAGCCCCAGTCCCCCGCTGCCCCCCCCCTGCCCCCCATTACTGGTTCCTTTGTTTCCCTGCGCTTCTGCCCAGCAGCACGGCCACAGCAGGGCAGGGGCATGGTGTCACCCTGCCCTTCTCCCTCGGGACAGTCACCCGTGGCCTGGAATGGGATGGGAATGGGCTGTTCCTGAAGGGGCAGGTGGGCACTGCTGGTGGTAGAGCCAGAACACCCCCACACTGCCAAGCTCAGTGCTAGCTGGGGGTTCCTAGGATGGCTCCTGTGTTTCCAAGGACAGCTGTGCCCAGCCCTCATTTGGGTCTGAGGGACTGCAGGTCCCCTGGTACCATCACCTGCAGGGTCAGGGGCAGGAGGATGAGGACAACCTAGAGCACAGCACGTCGTGGATCTGTTCCTGGCACCCCAGCCTGGCACCTCCCAGTTCAATGCCATCTCTGCCAGTGCTTCCAGATGCTGCTTGTGGCATGATCTGTGTGCAGTGGGAGCAGGATATCAATGCTGCTTGTCACTCCTTCATCAGCTTAACATAACTTACACACCACCAGACACCTCACAGGGGACATCAGGGTGGCATGGTTGGGATAAGCAGAGCATGTTCCAGGGCCAGTGGGGAGCCAAGTGCTGCAGCTGGCAGCCACAAACCCATCTCTGTGTCCTTGTCCCTTCACCAGAGAGTTGTGGCTGCATGGGGCCATGTGCCAGCCTTGCCCTACCCAAGCCTCCCACCTGGCACAGCCCTCACACCTCCAGCACATCCACGCCATGGTCATGTCAGAGCAGCAGGGGCCTGGAGTGAGGCCGGGGCTGCCATGGGTGGGTGATATTGGAATGATCTTGAGGCCAGGCGGGAGGTTTGCCATGCAGGAGGAGAGGAGAGGAGAGGAGCCGGCTGAGTCACCCGGTGCCGGCTGCTGACTCAGGCGCTTCCTGCCAGGTAACCTCCGCCGCCGGCGTGCGGGCTGCTGGGACAAGGCAAGGGATGTGGCACAGAGGGCAGACAGGACCGCGGCACTGCCTGGCACACCAGCCCAGCACCCAGGGTGGGCTAAACCGCGAGTGTGCATGGCTGTGCTGCACCATGTGGTGACCTGGGATTCCCCCTTGGATCACCCTGGGACAGGCGGCTGCTGGCCGTGGGAGCCACGAGGAGCTGGTGGCTCACATCTCCCACCCGCCACCTCTGGGTGCCCACACACCCAGGGCGGGTGAGATTTGGCACAGCTGCTGGAGCCAGGGTTCCGGCAAACAGGCGTCTGGCTCCCAGGGCAGGAACCCTGCAGCTTCCTCCTGCCGGGCAGCAGGAGCAGTGGGGCTGGGAACCACGCACGCCTTCATCCAGCGGCTCCACCAGGAAGCTGATTTCCTCTGACCGCCCTGGCGCTGCCGCCTGGCACCGCTGCTCCCTCACTGGTGGCTGTGGTGGCAACTAACCCTTCTCCGCGAGCCCACAGAATCCAGCTCCACATAAATTAACTCGGGCCGCTAATTAAGGAATTTCTCCCGTGTCCCTCTGTGCAGCAGGTCCCTCTGCCTGGACCGGTGGCTCACCAGGGAGCTGGCCACCCATCTTCACCTCCCATGCGTCCACGCTGCCAGCACGGCCAAGCCCGGCCCCAGGATGTCCCCCAGGATTCCTCCAGAGCTGGGTCTTCCCCCGTCTCCCTGGGAACTGGGAAGGCTCAGACCCTGCGCCCTCCTCGAGGCGATGCCCGCCCGGTGCTCATCAAGGCGCTGGCGCGACGCAGCCATCCGTGAGGCTTCATTCAAATTTAACGACTGACGCGGGATATAAAAGGGAAGGGGCAGGGCGGAGCGGGGCTGGGAGCCGGTGGGCACACTGTGTGTGCTGAGCGTGCCCCAGGCGTGCCAGCCTGGCAGGACAGACCCGTGCCCAAACACCGGCATGTGGTTGTGAGGTGCTGCCCCGAACGCTGCCGGGAGAAGCTGGCAGGAGCCAGGACTGTTCATCTCCACGTGGCCACGCCAGCACTGCCAGCTCCTCGACCCGGGCCATCCTCCCTGCATGCCTTTGGCTTGTTCTTGCCGTGTCTGGCTGGACGCGTGCCGGCACCTGGCTCCCGCGGGCGGGTCGGGAGCCCTGAGCTCAGCGCGTTGGGCCCCGGTAGGTGTGGCTGGTGAATATTTCATGCCCGCGTTCACCGAGCCCTTTCTTGGTTACACTCCTGCCTCCTCCCCGCACTCTTACCATGTTTATTTATTTAATGAATTATTTATCAGCTCCCCCTCTCGCTCGGCTGGGCGCTGCCCCCCCCCCCCCCCCCCCCCAGCACTCCCCCAGCCCGGCGCGATGATTTATTGAATGCCGGCTCTGCTCTGCGGTTGCGACATTCTGTCACAGGAAGCCGCGGTTAAATATTAACCGAGGCGGGCCAAACGGGTCCCGTGCCCCGCCGGGCACCCGCTCCAAGCCCTCGGTGCTCATGGATGCCAGCTGGGAGGCTTTCCCCAAAAGCTGCTGGTCCTTGTGACAGGCACAGCGTGGAGGAGACAGAGCAGGGAAGCAGGGCTGCTCTGTACCTTGGCTCTGGACAGCTCAAGGCCTCACATTCCCCCGCCGAGAGCAGAGCCACCAGGCTGAGTCCCCAGCCATCCCACCACAGACACTACATCCCGTTGTGCCAAAACCCGGCCAAGCCCCCTCTCCGTGTAATTCCAGGAGTAATTCCCGGGGGTGCTGACACCCGCACACACCACGATGCTCCGGGGCTGCGTTCTGCCCCCCCGGGAGCCTTCGTCCCCACCGGAGCCCTTGGAGCGTGCCCCCGTGGTCCCGCACAGGGCGGTGCCGTGGCGGGGGTCCCCCGTGGTGCGGGTGCTGACGGCGGTGCGTGCGTTGCCATGAGCGGGGGGTTTCCATGTGGAGGTGGGTGTTGCCATGGGTTTGCCGAGCCAAAGCGTTTCCATGGTGGCAGCGCGGTGCTCTGGGTCCTCCCAGAGGTGTGCAGCACCCAGGGATGCTACCGCTGCCGCTGCCACCTCAGCCCAGCGCCTCAGTAGGCCACCCCCTGCAGCCCCCCCAGCTCTCCCCCCTCCCACCCCCAGGCAGCCAGAGCCCTTTTCCACGTGTTGTGTTTTCTACACTTCACTTATTCGGATGAATAATTAATAGAGGCTTTTTTGGTCCTCCGGGCCCTTCCGCTGGCCCCCTCCCCCTTCCTGGCAGGGCTCCGGCAAGGGGCTTGGGCTCCCAGTGCCACCAGTATGGATGGGGAATGGGGGCTGGGGCACAGCCCTGCCGTGGGCATCACAGCACTGCGTCTCCGACAGCGCTGGGTGGGACCATGGGCCCTGCCCATCATCATCCTCCTTGTTCCCCTCCATAGCCTGGGGCGGAATCCACGTGGCCAAAGGGACCCTGAGAAGAAATGGGGTGGCTCTCCTCCCACACTGAGCTCTTCCCAAAACTCTGGGGAGCCAGGAGACCCCCCAGGACTCAGCACCGGTGCACCTGTCCAGGCCTGAGAGTCACCAGGCCCACTGGGGACTTGGGGAGATGACATTTGGCACTGCAGCACCCTGTCCACGCTCACCACACCAGCGAGATAACTCCTGGCAGAAGCAGCTCAGGCCGGCTCAGCAAGCCCAGCCACAGTTTTGGGAGCCTCCTGGTTTCATTCACAAGCTCCTCACGGCTGCCAAAGCTCCGGGTGATGCATGACGCCGGCGCTGCCAGGGCAGAGGCCGCCGGGCCAGTACTGGTGGCTCCACGTGGGAGTGGGGAGCAAGCTGAGTGTGCCCAATGAGCTGAGTGTGCCCGATGGACTGTGTGTGCCCTGTGAGCTGTGTGCCCAATGAGCTGAGTGTGCCTGATGAGCTGCATGTGCCCAATGAGCTGAGTGTGCCCGATGAGCTGTGTGTGCCTGCTGAGCTGAGTGTGCCCAGTGAGCTGAGTGTGCCCGATGGACTGCGTGTGCCCAGTGAGCTGAGTGTGCTCGGTGAGCTGAGTGTGCTGGGTGAGCTGAGTGTGCCCAGTGAGCTGAGTGTGCCTGATGAGCTGAGTGTGCCTGATGAGCTGAGTGTGCCCAATGAGCTGAGTGTGCCCAATGAGCTGAGTGTGCCCTGTGAGCTGAGTGTGCCCAATGAGCTGAGTGTGCCCGCTGAGCTGAGTGTGCCTGATGAGTTGAGTGTGCCTGGTGAGCTGAGTGTGCCCGATGGGCTGAGTGTGCCCAATGAGCTGTGTGTGCCCGATGGGCTGAGTGTGCCCGATGAGATGAGTGTGCCCGGTGAGCTGAGTGTGCCTGGTAATCTGTGTGTGCCCGCACCAGTGCGAGCGTGCCCGTGTGTGCACACATGTGCCAGGCTGCCTGGCACTCGCTCTGCTGGGCAGCGCTGCATGGCAGTTGCTAAGGGATCTCGCTGAGGACGGGCAGTGGGAGCTGGCACTCAGCTCAATCCCCACAGCCCCCGTGGTCCCCCCCAGGGATCTCCACCCCATGAACCCTTGGGCTGTGGGAAGAACAAGGGCCTGGCCATGTGGGTGGGCACTTGGCCAAATGCTGGCTCCTGAGGGAGGTCAGGGCAGGCAGCAGAACCTGGCACTGTGTCTGTGTCCTCAGTAGCCAGGCTGTCCTGCTACATGGGCATGCTCTCTCCCACCCACTCCTGTGCCTCCAGAGTGACCAAACCCCTCTATGAGTACGTGTGACAACCATGGCACTGGCAGCAGCACCGTGAAGACCCTCTGGGGGGGCTCTGAAGCCCCCATCCATGGCTCCCTCAGCAGCACAGACCTGCAGGGGCTGCTGCCCCAAGGCCCGGAGCGACCCCAATCACGGTGGGTCCTGGCTCTGATGCCCCCAGCCGTGGGTGACCCAGGGAGATCCCAGTGGCACCTGATCCCAGAGGGACAGGCACGGGTGCACCTACATGTGGGTGCACCCCCAGGGGTCCCGGTGAGACCCCGATGGCAGCAGGACCTTTCACAGGTAATGCCCCCCACTCATGGGGGTCCTGGTGAGATTCCGGTGGCACCTGGTCCTCCTGGGACCCGGCCCCGCTGTTTCCACCCGCGGGGACCCGC
>QUSF01000198.1:75193-103097 GCA_003676055.1 Chloebia gouldiae | reverse complement strand
GGGGGGGGCCCGACAGGTGCCTGCCGCCCCCCACCGTCTTTGCCCGGCAGCAGTGGCACCCCCAGGGCGGCAGCGGTGGCTCGGGGGCTGCGGGGACAGTGGGGGGTGAGAGTGGAGGGTGGGAGCGGCCACCGGGAGCAGAGCAGTCGGGGGTCGGTGGCCTTGGCCGCTCAGCCCCTCCCTCACACCCTGCGCCGGGGCTGCCTCTGCCCTCGCCGGCGCACCCACAGCTGGGAGCCGATGTGGATGGAGACGGTGTGGACTGGACCCTCTCGGGAAATGGGGGCTGCGCGCCTGTGGTGTGTCCGTGAACCCGTCCACGGGGATCTGCGCCGGCTGCCATCGCCCACCTCTCTGTCCCTCGCTGGTGCGAGTGCCCAGGGGTGTGGCGGGGACATGCATCCAGCCAGAGCATCCTCTGGTGCCCGTCGGTGCAGGGACTCTCCTGGGCTCCCCCCATCCCACACCCCTTTTGTGCAGGGTGGGAGCAGCCCCGGCAGCCCCCTCCCCTGCCATTGAGATTGTGTCGCCAGGCGGAAGCTCGGGCCCCATAAATCGTGCGTGTGTGCGACGTGCCGAGGCGCAGCACAATGCCGAGGTGTCGCCAGGCTTGGCATCCCCGTGCACCCCCCTGCTCTGCCCGGACCCCCTTCATGCCCAGCCTCGTCCCCGCACCGTGACATCGCCACGACATCGCTGGCGGGTGGGCCACCCCCACCCTTGTCTGTCCGTGACTCCCCCACCCCATCACTGCCGTGACCTGCCGCTGCCCCGGCACCTCTCGAGGGCCAGGGCGGAGGGGGTTGGCAGTGCCCGGGCCGTGCCAAGGCGGGGGTGTCGCAGCCAGACGCCCGCACCCCCTGCGCAGGCGTGTCTGGCGCGGCCGCGAGCGTCCGGCTCAGGGCATGGGCGGCGCGGTGGGGGCGGCTGCGGCAGAGCCGTGTCCCAGGGACTCCGGAGCTGATATTTATTGTTAGGCAGTGCGGCAGCTCGGACGCAATTATAGCCGCACGGCAAAGTGTCTGGATTGGATAAATTATGGGGGGAATTAGGCTCCCCGGGCCGCAGCCTGCAAATCCCAGCAACCCTGCTGCAAGTGGAGCCATAAACAAGCCCAGCACGGCCCTGCGGGGCTCTCCGGGGAGGAGGGGGTTGCTGGCTGTGGCCACTCCTTGGCCACGAATTTATTGTGGTTCCTGCCATGCTACCCTGGGTATCCCTGTTGCTGCCCTCAGTGGGACAACAGGACGAGGGGCAATGCAGGGAGCAGCCCGATGGTGCCTTGGTAAGCAGGGGGCTGGTGGCAGTTCAGCCCCTTTGGCCATGCAAGGAATGGCTGGAGGGGTCAGGAGGCCAGGAAGGGTCCCCCAGGCAGGCAGAGCACCCCTCATGCGATGGGTTTGGGGTGTGTTGGCAAAGCCCAGAGGAGACGTGAAGGTGGGATCCTCAAACCTTGCTCCTACTCGGCCTGGTTGTTGGTCCAGCTGTGCATTCCATCCGTCTGTCCCATCACCTCCATTGGCAGCATCCAGCAAGCCCTGGGGGTGTGGGATGACCCTTGACTCATCCCTGCCCTCCACTCCCCTGTCCTGCCAGGAATAGGCCTGGTGGCATGGGACAAAGGTGCAGGACAGCCACATCCACCCAGCACTAGCTTTTATGCGGCCTGTGACCCATTGAACAGGGTCAGGAGTTCCTGGAGTGACCCCAGACAAGCCAGGCCCTGGCATGCTGGAGGCTCTCTCTCTGCTGTGTGTCCCAGATGCCAAGATGGGGACAGCAATTTGTCCCTGTTCATGGACACACACATGGCAGCACTTCCTACACTGCTGCACCCCAAGAAGCACCCCAGAGCAGGTTGGGGTGTACCACCCTGTGGCACTGACTCTGATTTGGGACCTGAGGATGCTTGTACTGAGGGCATTGGGTGCCATGGAGGGGGCGGAGCGGGGGGTGCTGTGACACGGGTACAGAGGGTGCCTGGCTGTGGTGTGGGGGTCAGAGCCCACCTGTGTGCAGGGAGGTTGTGGCACCTTGTGCAGGCACACAGCTCATGCAGCTCCCCCCAGCACTTGCACTGCCACCACGCTCACCTCTTCAAGGTGGCTTTTATCTGACCCAGGCTGTGTTGCAGGCAGCGAGGGCTGGAGTGGGCTCTGGAGAGGATCGGAGTGGGCCCTGGAGAGGCCTGGAGTGGGCTCTGAAAAGCCCCAGTGCAGAGCTGGGGAGTATCTCACACAGGAGAGGAGCTACATCCCTGCAGAGCAGGTCTGGAGGGGCCCAGGCTCCTCTGCAGCAGCCAAACCCCAACACCAAGGCTGTGCCTGGCCAGACCCCCCACCCCATCCACCGGCACCCGCAGGGCTGAGGAGGAGTCACCCACAGCAGGAGGGGACCCGCGGGTCTGGGGGCAACCAGCAGGAGGTGCTGCAGCTTGCGGGGCAGCTGTGGCCAAGCAGGGACAGTTCCGTGCCCACTTGTGGTGCTGAATGTAGGGACAGTGCCAACAACCCCCCCTGTGGCATCCCGAGGCTGGCTGGGGTCTCAGCCAGCCCTCACCCCATGCCTCTGCCCTCCAGGATGGGCACCCAGAAACCCCACAAACCCAGCCATCCACAGGTGCTCATCACAGGAGCGGGTGCCCATGGGCAGAGCGTGCCGTGCCCCGTGAGTCACGGCGCTGGGCGGCACCGAGCCCCAGCAGCACGGACGGCGTTCCCGTGGGAGAAGCGGCCGCGGTGTCGGGGTGCAACAGGGCCGGGGCCACCTGCTCCTGCCCGGGCTGGTAATTGAGTCACCGGTTGCAGATTGATGGTTTAATTAAAACCCAATTAGAAACCTCATTGATCTTGTTAGCAACATGGGAAGGGGCCGGCTTTAGCCGGGATTACAGGGATTGTGTGGCCGTCGATAGTGACGGGGGGCACCTGTAGGGTGCTGCTGGAGTCCCGGCATGCTTGGGGAGGGCTCTGCCTGTCCCGCCGGTGCTGCCAGCCGGCACCCCGCTCCCTCCACGTGGGGATCAGCCCTCGCCTTCCCCCCTCGGAGCGTTCCCCACGCAGGGAGGTGGCCCCGGGGACACCGTGTGCCGGCGATGCCGTTAGCGCCCGCGCCTTGCGGCTGCGCCAGGCGAGGCCGGGGGGGCTGTGCTGTGGCTCGGTGCCACCCGCGTGCGTGGGCTGCGTCGCAGGCGCTGTCTGCCGAGCCAGCGCCTGCGTGTGCGTGGCCGTCTGGGCGCCGTGACTGTGCAGCGCTGGCTGCGTGGGGAGGGCTGGCACGGGGCGGGGGGAGGTGCGCTGAGCCCCCCACCTCCCCCGCGGTGGGTGCGGGAGGACGGTCGCTCTGTCTGTCCCTCCGTCCGTTGGGGTGGACCGGCCACAGCGGTCGATGCGCCTTTGCCTCTCGCTGTGGTGCGGGGTGACAGGAAGGGGACTCGTAAATCAATGGCACTTTTTTGTTCCCCGGGTGATGGATGGGCCCCGGATGCGCCAAAAGGACGAAGCTACTGGAGCCAAACAAAGAGCCTGGCTGTGCTGGGGGCTGTCCAGTGCTGGGGGGCACCACATCGAGGACACACCACGCTGCCCTGCTTCTCACCGCTGGCACCACCAGTGTGGGGTGCTGAGCCCAGCTCTGGCCCTGCTGCCCTCCAGGCCTCTCCAGCACCATGGCAGTGAGTCTCTGTAGTGTGGGGGTCCGGACAGGGGTCTGCTCCCACAGTGCCACTGCTTCCAGGGCGTGCTGCAGTGCACCAGGCGCTCCCCAGCAGTGTGGGAGCCAGCGTGCGGCACGCAGCCCGGATTTATGGCAGCAGATGGGAGCGGAGCGGCCACCCGAATCACCGGTGGCTGCGGCGTGCCAGGTAGCCAGGGGTGCCACCAGGGAGCCACCAATGTCCCTCCGGTGTGGGGCCGGTGGGCGCCGAGCCCAGGGCCGGTGCTGCCAGGGGACATCCATCTGCCCAGCATGACAGGCTGCTGGAAGGTACCACTGCCTCACCAAGACCTGCTCTACAAACGCAGTCGTGCAGAAGTGATGCTGCCCATTCTCCTCCCGCACTTAACCCTTCGGGCACTGCCAGAGCCCACCATCCCCACCGGCCATGCCACGGCTGCCGGAGTCTGAGATATCGAGGGTCCGTCCCAGCCCAGGTTGCTGGTGCTTCCTGATAGCTGTGGAGCTGGCAGGGACCAGGCAGCTCATGCCTGCTCTGGAATGGATGCTGGTGAGAAAAGAGGCAGAGTCCCTCTCCCAGAGTGTCTGTTCCTGCCCTTCCACCCCACACCAAGGCCCACAGGCTTCCTGGATGGTGCTGTCAGCAGATCTTAGAGCACTTGGGCTCATTGCACTGAGGGGGCTGCTGGATTTGGGGGTATCTAGAGTCGCTGCTCTGCAGTGACTGTGCAGGAGCCAAGCGTGGCAGGGACAAAGTGTTGTGGCCAAAGCTGCTATTGGGGTCACCTGGATGTGCCTCAGGCTGTGGTGGCCCTGTGGCTCTCCCCATATGGGGCCATTCCCCAGCCCCTCCCAGCTTATGATGATGCCTGTGGGCTCCTGGCATGCCATGGCAGCTGGCAGTGCCCGTGGGAGTCATTACCATGGGGCCCTTGCCACACCACCTGAGGCTCCTGCACCCTGCCATGGGTGCTGCTGTCCCCCAGCCCAGGGGACATTTTGGTGCCTCGTTAGTGAGGCTGTTTATCAGTAGCTACACTTCTTAATGAGCTGTGGCTTAACGAGCCCCAGCCTGGGGTCCCAGGGGACTGTGCCTCAGCGCTGGGTGCCGCAGGGGAACGGGGGTTACCGCTCCCCAGCACCCCGTGACCGAGTGTCGCTCGTGACACTTCTCCTAGTCCGTGTCCCATGGCACAGCCACAGCCCGGCTGCGGGGAGCCCCAGCTGCGGGTGCCCGCCCCGGTGTGGGGCAGCTGGTATTGGGGTACGCCTGCGTCCCAGCTCTGCGTCCCGCGTGGAGTTAATTGCAATTTTCTCCTTGGGGCCATTTCTTTAATAACAAGCCTTTTTCTCCCCCCGCCCCCCTTCCCACCACATCAAAGGGGGAAGATGAAAGGTCCCGGCGCCCGCTCAGCAAGGGTGGCTGCCTCAGCACCTTCCCGGCGGAGCAGTTGCCGGCGGGTGCCGGGATGGGCTGCGGAATAGCGGCTGCGCAGCGAGGGAGGGGCCGCGTGGGGCTGCGCTCCCTGTCCCACGAGTGATGAGTTCTGCCTTCAACCACCCTCCCGTTGCCCCCCAGGTGCCGGAGGCAGCGCTTGTCCCCCTCCTTTTGCAGCCCGACACCGGGTCCCGCTACGTTTCTGTCTCCGACGCTCGGCTCGGGGTGCCGCCGGCGCTGGCGGCGTGCCGGGGCTCCTCAAACATCGCCGGGGGCGATGGTGCAGGGTGGGGCGTCTGCACGCGTAGCCCTGCCCGCTGCCTGCCCAGCCCTGCCGGGGAGACCCAGGGAACCGCTCGGCTCCGCGAGGGGCGGCGGCGCCCCCTGCCCAAGGCCGAGGGGACCCGGAGTGATGCTTTGGGGGCTCCCGGTCTGGGGTTTGCCCTGGGAGGTGGGAAAAGGGCCGTGATGCAGAGCGACGCGCCGGGAGCTGGAGCTCCCCAGGGGAGCTCCACGGCCACGCGTGCCGGGATGCTGCTGTCCGTGTCCCGCGGGATGCGGGCCAGCGAGGCAGCGCGGTCCGGTCAGGGTCCGGTGCCGCCGCGGCGGCTCGGTGCCGAGCCAGCGCCGGGTGGTAATTAATTGGCAGGAGCAGCGGGTCAGAGCGGCGGCGAGGATTACCGCGGCCGGGATTTCCGTCGGGCGCGGATTAGGAGCCAGCGGAGCCTCTCCTGAGTGGATCTGAGGGGATTGCTGCTCCTAATCAATGTAAATGAGGCTCCCCCAGGGCCACCCTTTACGGCATTAACGAACTAACGGGATTAGCCAGAGCAGGGTGAGAAATCCTGGCTCCGAGCTGCGGCGCGTGCCAGGGCCGTGGTGGGCGGCAGCGGTGGGTCGGCTCCAGGCTGCTGGAAATGGGGAATGCCGGGGAATTCCAGGGAATTCCGGGGTCTCCCGCGCACCCACTGGCTGTGCCCCGTGGAGACCCTGGTGCCTGTGGGACGCTGATGCCCTTCTGGGCCTGTCTGTCCATCGTCTCCTCTTTGAGGCTGTCTCATATGTCCGTGCTCTTGCCCGTCCCACCTGTGCGTGTGGCTTGACACCGGTCCCCAGCAGCGCCTGTCCCCCACCAGGTCCACCCGTGCCCTCCAGGATGGGGATTCTGCTCCACTCATGAGGCTCAGGCCGTGCAGGGGTCCCACACAGGGGTGGAACAGGGGGTATCACTGCTCCAAGAGTTGCAGCCTTCGCTGCAACCTCATCCAGCCTGTAGCTCTCCTTGGAGAGTCCTGTTTAGGGAAGTGCAGGGCGTGTCCCTGACCTCCCACCCCTTCTTTCCCTTGCAGCCTGCGGCGGGAGGGCTACACGGTGCAGGTGAATGTCAACGACTACCTGGACATCTACTGCCCGCACTACAACGCCTCGGTGCCCGAGCACCGGCTGGAGCAGTACGTGCTCTACATGGTGAACGCGGAGGGGTACCGCACCTGCAACACCAGCCAGGGCTTCAAGCGCTGGGAGTGCAACCGGCCCCACGCGCCCCACAGCCCCATCAAGTTCTCGGAGAAGTTCCAGCGCTACAGCGCCTTCTCACTGGGCTACGAGTTCCGTGCGGGGCAGGAGTACTACTACATATGTACGTGGGGCGCCGGGGCGGGACCCCCACACAGCCCCCAAACCCCCCCTCAGGTCCCACCTCAGTTGGGCCCCCTCAGGTCCCACCCCAGTTGGGCCCCTCTGCGTCCCCTTTGGCTGGTTCCCCTGCACCCCCAAAACTGGGCAGTTGTTTCCCCTCTAAGAGTGGGAACCTGGAGCTCTGCGAGGGGTTGAAGGAGCAAGGGGGTGGAGGGGAGGGGATTTACATGATGCAGGGAACAGATAGGGGTGTGGCGAAAGATGGGAAGAAGGTTGGGGCTTTGGATGGGGGTGCCAGTGCGTGATGAGGTGCTGGGAGGTGGTGATGCAGGATGCAGGATGCTGATGCAGGATCAGGGTTCAGGGGCTGCTGCTGCAGGACTGCAGCGTTGGCGCCAGATACTGGTGCCAGGCTGGGATGCTGGAGCTGATGGTTCAGGCCTGGGGTGCTGGTACAGGGCATTGGTGCAGAATTTGGGGTGCTGCTGCATTCCCCCAGCCCAGAGCGCACCCCTGGGCAGTACCAGACCCCTCTCTGTCCAGACCCACCAAGCCTCAGGGTGCCTGGGGTTGGGATCCCTGCCACGGAGCCCCTCTCAGCACGCTCTTGCCTTGCAGCCACACCGACACACAACCACCGCCGGGCCTGCCTGAAGATGAAGGTGTTTGTCTGCTGCGCCTCCAGTAAGTACCCCCGTGCCCATCCCGGGGGCTGTGGGCGAGCGGGGGCGGCGAGGCTGGCCGGTGGGTCCCCTGTCCCTCCTGAGGGGAGGGGGGTGCGTGGGGGCTGCGGTGCAGGGCCTCCAGGGAGCGTGACCTCCGTCCCCTCTCTCCCTCCACAGCATCGCACTCCGGGGAGAAGCTGGCACCCACCCTGCCCCAGTTCACCCTGCGGCCCGAGGTGAAGATCGAGGACCTGGGTGAGTCAGGCACAGCCCCCGGCCCCGCAGCGCCGTGTCCCGTCCCCGCCGCCGCCCCTGGGGCAGCCCCAGCTACGGGGTGGGGGTTCAGGGCCGCCCTGCTGCCCTCCTCATCCTCTCGCTCCTCCCCACAGAAAACTTCAACCCGGAGATGCCGAAGCTGGAGAAGAGCATCAGCGGCACCAGCCCCAAGCGGGAACACTTGCCCCTGGCCGTGGCCGCCGCACTCTTCCTCATGACGCTGCTGGCCTCGTAGCTCCCGGTGCCCGCGGGGGCCCGGCCAGCGCCGCTCTGCCGAGTGCGGCCCCCTCGACCTGCTGCCCCTCATGAGAGCCAGCGGGGAAGCACCGCGAGCCCACCACCCCCTGCCCGGAGAGCCGCCTGCGGAGCTGGGATCACGGCACGCACCGATCCGGCTGGACTCGCCTCCCATCCCGCCAAGGGATGCGGCCACCTCCGCAGGGATGCGGCTGGGAGCCATCCCGGGGAGCGCGGGGTCCTGCCCGCAGCCCCCCCGATGCCCCGTGGCTGGGGGCAGCGCCAAGTCCGATGAGAGCAGGGACCCCCGGGGCCGGGCAGTCTGTACATACCCATATAGATCTATACATACTGTACAGAGAGCGACTACAGAGATATATCTATACTGTACCATAGGCAGCGGTGCCGGCCCCGGGCTGGCTTGTACATAGTCGAACGTGTTGGATTTTCCTCGTCTTCTGTGAAGACCCGACCTATGCAAACGCACAGACACTTTTTGGGGAAAAACAAAACAAAACAAACAAAAAAAAAAAACATTCTCGATCTTTTTTTCAAGTGCTTTGGCTGGTGATTTTCATATTCTGCTCTTAGTCTATAAAAAAAAAATAATAAAAGGATAAAAAAAAGGGATCCCTGTCACAGTGGCATGCAGCACTTCCAGCCCTCAGAGGGGTCCCAGGGGGGCTCCAGCTCGGACAGGCGTTCAGGAGAGGGCTGATTCCACCGTGCCACCCACCTTGCCGGGCACAACAGCTCCAGCCACGTGCTCGGTACCGCTGGCAGGGGGACGCGGTGCTTCCCACAGGAATGTGGTGTGGACAGCAGCAGCGCTTGAAGGTAAGGGCAGCGCGGGGGCCCTTGGCACGCAGCCCTGGGGGTGCTGGGGTGGCATTTGGGAGCAGGAGAGCCTTCCTTGCCATCCTCACCCGCTGCACAGAATGAGCAGACATGGGGTGCTGGCAACCCCATGGGAACTCCGGCATCGCCCCTGCGGCGCGTCTGGCTCTGTCGGGCATGCCGGGTCCTGCCTGTTCTGGGGGGATCTGGCACACTCTGGCGGCTCCTGCGGGGCGGGGGACGCCGTCATCTCCCCCCCACCACCTCCAGCCAAGAGGATGTGGCGGCTGGATTATGCCTGGGGGTGGGATTCCATCTAAAGGGCCTCCCCCCAGACCCCCACCGCCCCCACAGACACAGTGGAGCAGTCGTGGGCTCCTGACCCTGTGCTCTGTGGGGCTGGGGGGGCCTGGTGCACCCAGGGAGGGGGCAGCCACTCTCCCCACAGGGCAGCAAGGGATGAGGGGCTGCGAAGGCCCCGCTGCCGGTGTGGATTCCTGGGGAAGGGGGTCCTCACAGCCCCAGAGAGCAGGGCAGCCACTCTCCCCCACCCAGCAGGCGCTGCTGGGCGGTGGCTGGGTGTCCCGCCGGCCCGGGCTTGTCCGGGTGCAGAAAGACTCGACGAACCCGTCAGACGGGTCCTGGGAGCCCTCCCAGCAGGCGCCGGGTTCCCCATGTCCCCCCCCCACCCCGCGCTCCGGCAGGCCTGGCCCGACGTGGGGCTGTGGTCCCTGCCATGGACCCCCTCCCGGGGTCCTGAGGTGCCACTGGCAGCTGTCTGCTGGCCCAGGGCAGGGTGGGCACAGTGTGGGTGGGGCAGCACCGCTGCCACTGCCAAGGGCCATATCCAGCCAGGTGCTGATTGCCAGAGACTGGCCAAAGCATCTGGCCCAGTGTGGTGCCATGCTGGTGGCATGTGGCACAGTAAGCCTGACACAGCTTGGGTGGCCAGTGCCCTGGGGGGGTGTGAGAGCTGGAGTCATTGCACTGGCACAGAGAGCTCTGCCTGCAGGATCCCTCCTGCCACTTGCCTCGACCCTGGCACCGCTTCTTGTGCATGCGTGGCACCACCGATGGCTCGGTGGGCATCTGGCTCAGGTCTGCTCCGTGCTGTAGGGCTGAGCACCGCGGGACAGCCTAGACCCACCAGGAGACTTCTGGGGTGCTGGTTGAGGGGATGCCCCAGTCCAGCTGACCCAAATCAAGTGGGGGACCATTGTTGGGACCCCAGTGCTGATATTTGGGTGCCCCTTGGGTACTTTGGGGTTTCACAGCCTCGGCAGCAGATCCAGGCAGGGCGATGTGTGCCAGGAGCAGCTGTGTGGCACAAGGCTCTGCCTCACCTTGGGGCAGCTCCCCTGCCCAGTGTGGGCTCTCTGGCCAAAGGAATGAGGTCCTGGCACAGCTGGACAGCTCTGCTCCCACCAGGCTGGCATCAAGCCATGCCTACCTGCCATGCCTACCTGCTAGGCTGCACGCAGCTGGCACTGCGTCACCGCGGCCTTCGCTCCCGGCCACAAACTGGACGGCTCCTCTTCCTCCCCCAGCCTTGCACGGGTGACGTCAGCCCAGCCAGGGGCCGGGGCACTCCCGGGTGTCCCCAGCCAACAAACCACAAACACTGTCACGAGTTCGGTGCCCTCTGGCCAACCCTATATGCCCCATGCGGAGCAGCAGCGATGTTTACAGCCTGAAACGCTTCACCTTTGTCCCTCCATCATGGGCACCAATCCCAGCTCATTGTCACCTGCTCCCAGGTGTCACGGCCATGACCATGTGCACCATGTGCACTGGCACCCCCAGTGCCACTGTGGGTGGGCACCCACTCTACCCAGGTGCTGCCCACCCTGTACACCGGGAGGGAGGTAATCGGGCATTTCTAGCCCCAGTTTTTGTCCCAGACTGTCCCAAGAGGGGATACGGGCTTGTCTTTCCAGTCCTGGTCCTCCAGCAGTGCTCTGGGCCAGGCATGGTGGTAGCACTGTATCTCAGTGTGTCCATGTGTCCTCCCTTCCCTGTGACCTGGTGGCCTGCTCCAAGGCTGGGGCCATGGCACACAGGACAGGGGAGCCCCTTGGCCAACGGGGTCGGGTATCACATCTCAGTGCCACATGATGGATACAGCGTGGTCTCCCAGGAGGCTCATTATCCCCCCGGTAGGCCCAGCACAAGGCTCAAGCACCAGGGGCTGCCCAGCCCTCCTTCCATCAGTGCTCCCTGCCTTGGTTTCCCCAGGCACAGTCTGTCCCTGACGTGGAGGGGGCAGTACCAGGGTGATGCCAGGACCATGGGATTGGTGCTGCACCCATCCCTGTGGCCTGCACGTGCCGTGCTCCAGCCCTGGGATCCCAGCGGTGTTCCCAGGAGGTGCTGCCCTGTACAAGCCACGGCAGCGCCGGCATCCCGGGAACTGAGGCCTGGCACTGTCATTAGGGATGATGTCAGGCCTGGCCACAAGCAGGGAGGATGAGAGCAAAGCAGCCTCCCTGGGAGCGAGGGTGTGGGGAGAGAGGCTGGGATACAGGAGGGAGGTGGGTGGGATGTGGGGCACCCAGCCCCACAGCCTGGCCCCGTAGGATGCCACGGCTGCGGGAGCCACGGCCGCTCTCAGGTTGCCGTGCCGGCGCCTGCCGGAGCCCCTGCCGCGTGCCAGGGGAGCTCTCCGCGCCCGCTGCGGCACAGGGCATGCAACATTACCCACAATCAATGGATCATTATGGAATAAACAAGAGGAAAGTTGTTTTGCAAATGCGGCTGAGTTATCGCTTCACAACACGCGGCGAAGCGTCACGCGCCGGCCGGGACACGGATGGATCCGTGTCAGAGCAAATGGGAGCCGACAGCGAGGCACCGCGCTCCTGCCAGGCAGTGGCAGCGTGCCTGCTGTGCCCACCCTGGCTCTGCACCTACAGACCCGTGTTCTGCATCCACAGCCCCATCCTGCACCTACAGACCCCTGTTCTGCACCCACAGCCCCATCCTGCACCAACAGACCTCTGTCCTGCACCTACAGACCCCTGTTCTGCACCCACAGCCCCATCCTGCACCAACAGACCTCTGTCCTGCACCTACAGACCCCTATTCTGCACCCACACTTCTCTCTCCTGTACCTACAGCACCCCATTCTGCATCTACAGACCCGTGTCCTGCACATACAGACCCCTGTTCTGCACCCACAGCCCCATCCTGCACCTACAGACCCCTGTTCTGTACCTACAGCACCCCTGTCCTGCACATACAGACCCCTGTTCTGCACCCACAGCCCCATCCTGCACCTACAGACCCCTGTTCTGCACCTACAGACCCCTTTTCTGCACCCACACTTCTTTCTCCTGTACCTACAGCACCCCTGTTCAGCACCCACAGCCCCATCCTGCACCTACAGACCCCTGTTCTGCACCCACAGTTCTCCCTCCTGTACCTACAGCACCCCATTCTACACCTACAGACCCCTGTCCTGCATGTACAGACCCCTGTTCTGCACCTGCAAACCCCCAGTGTGCATCCATAGCCCCGTTCTGCACCCACAGCTCTCCCTCCAGCACCTACAGCACTCCATCCTGCACCCACAGCCCCCCATCCTGCATGTACAACTCCGTTCTGCAAACACAGCCCCATCCTGCACCTACAGCCCCCCATCCTGCACCTACAGCCCCAAAATCCTGCACCCACACCGCCAATCCTGCACCCACAGCCCCCAGTGCGTGTGTGGAGCCCGTGCCCGGTGTGGGTCACTTGTGGGGGGGGGGTGGCCCCGCTCTGTGCCAGTCCCATGTGGAGGATGGGGTGTGTGTGTGTGAGTGTGTGTCTGGACGTGGGGTGGTCCTGGAGCGCGGGGTGAGGCTGGGGTGTTGTGGGGGGGGGGGGTCCTTGTCGCTCTGAGGGGAGTGTGTCCCCTTCCCGGTGGCGGGGGGGGGGAGCGGGGGTTTGTGTCCCCCTGCCCGGTCCTGGTGCGGGAGTGGGGGGCTGTGTTTGTGTCCCGGTTAACGCCGGTCCCGGTAGGGAAGGTTTGCGACCCCCTGCCTGCTGCGGGTCCCGGTGTCCGGTACGGTCCCTGCCGGTGCTTCTGTCGGTGTGGGGGGAGGTTTCCGTCCCCTGATCGATACCGGTGGGGGGTGTGTCGTGTGTGTGTCGTCCCCCCCCGTCCCGTGTGTTGTTGTGCGAGCGGCGGGGCGGGGCACGGCGGGGCCGTACTTAAGGCGGGGGCGGGCGAGGGGCCGCCCGTGGAGCGCAGCACCCGCGGAGCGATGGGGCAGCCGGGGGTGCCCCTGGCCCTGCTGGGGCTGGGGCTGTGCTGGGCTGCGGCGGCCGAGCGGCACACGGTGTTCTGGAACAGCTCCAACCCCCGGTGAGTGACCCCCGCCTCCCACCGGGACCCCCCTCCCGCAAACACGCACCGAGACCGGCACCGGCCGCCCCGAGGGCGCGGGCGGCGCCGCTCCGCACCCCGGCGGCCTTTGTGCGGGACGAGGTGGCGGGGCCGGAGCGGGGCCGGTGCGGGGCCGGTGCCGGGGGCGGCGGGGCCGGTCCAGGTGCGCCCGGGGGGGCCTTTCCGTTCCCAGGGCCGTGCGAAGGGGCCGCTTCCTTCCCGCGGGGGGGGCGCGGCGCCAGCCCCGGCGCCGGCCCCGGGGACCGTGTTGACAAACACGGGGCAGGATGTGTGTGGGGCGGGGGGGAGACCTGGATCGGGGCCCCCCGCTCACCGGCCGCCGGGGCTGCGCGGTGACCCCATGTCAGGCAGCAGCCCTACAGGCTCTAGGGCTGCCCCCCGCCCGCAGCCCTGACTCCCCCTGGTTGTTGTGGTGCTCCCCCAGGGCATGAGCTCTCTCAGGCTCTAGGAGTCTCCCTCTTGGCTTTCGGGGAGCCCCCCCTCCACGCTCCAGCCCCCCAGGTTGTGGGGCTGCCCCACACTCAGGCAGCCGTGGGGAGATACGGGGCCTCTCCTCTTTCCCGTCAATCCCTCCCCAGCTTGTGGGGGTTTCCCCCTGCCCAGGCCGTGCCCCCCACGGCCCCAGATTGTCGGGCTGTGTCCTCCCGGAGGTTTTTGGGGTGTCCCCGTGGGTGGCTGTGGCCTCTCGAGGCCACCGCAGGCGGCGAGGTGGGGACCCCGTGGAGGCCCCGGCGTGCCCCCCCCGGCTGGGGTGTGGGGCGCAGCTGGAGCCGGGCTGGCTGCCCCACGGCGAGCGCCGCGACGCCTCCTGCTCCGGCAGCGCTGGGCCGGGCAGGGTGCGGGCAGGGTGCGCGTCCCAGCGGGTCCCCTCCCTGCTCCCCGGCTCTTGGGAAGCGGGCTGCGCTCGCCACTCACTGCCGGGGGGCTGAGCTGGAGGGAGAGTGAAGGTGGGGTTGCCCTTTCAAAGCTGTTCCAGGTGCTGCAAGACTCGGCACAGGGAAGGGTGGACGCAAGGGTGCCCCTGCTCAGCGCTGCCATGGCCAGGGTGGTGGCCCCACTGGGTACGGGGGATTTGGGGGTGCAAATAAGGTCCCTAACCCAAACCTCACCCGCCTGCCGACCCTCCTGCTGCAGGTTTCTGTGGAGTGACTATACAGTGGAGGTTCGTCTCAATGACTACCTGGACATCATCTGCCCCCACTATGAGGAGGGCAGCGTGGACCCCCGGGCCATGGAGCGCTACACGCTGTACCTGGTGGAGCTCGAGGAGTACCAGGCCTGCAAGCCCCGCTCCAAGGAGCAGATCCGCTGGGAATGCGACAAGCCCAGCGCCCTGCACGGCCCCGAGAAGTTCTCCGAGAAGTTCCAGCGCTTCACTCCCTTCACGCTGGGCAAGGAGTTCAGGGAGGGACACAGCTACTACTACATCTGTGAGTGCTGGGGGCTCCGAGGTGCTGCAGGGACTCGCCAGCAGGCTCCCCCCATCCCTGCCTAACCTTACCTCTCCCTTCACAGCCAAGCCCATCCACCACCACGGTGAAGCCTGCCTGAAACTGAAGGTGACGGTGACAGGCAAAGGCAGTGAGTATCACCACCCCCTCAGGGCCCCCCCGCGTCCCGCTCGCGGCGCCGGTGCCCAGCGTGGCCTTGGCCACGCTGAGTCACGGCCTGGCCGTGGTCCCTGGCCAGCCCGGGGTGTGGGCAGCGCAGCTTGGCCAGGAAGGTGTTGGTGGGGGTGGGGGGAGGGGGATAACCCACAGTGAAATGGGATTTTGGGAAGGTTGGGGTGCTGCCTTCCCTGGTGTGACCCCCTGTTTGCTCCACAGCTCCGGCACCGCCTGCCCCGGCCTCGACGCAGAAGGGGAGGATCCAGGCAGGTGTGTTGGGGGCTGAGCCAACTTCCCTTCTGGGGAGACAGGGTGTTCTTGGGGGTGCCAGGAGGCAGGTGGAGGGCACTGGCCTTAACTCAGCCACCCAGGGGTTTGCTGGGGGCACTGGGGCTCACCTGCCCCTTCTGGGGGGCTCTGGAGCTGGCTGAGGTACCAAGGCTGGTGGCAACCCTCTGCAGGGGTGTTGTGCTGCTGGGTTGGGGTACAGCTTGTCTTTGGGTGTTGTTGATGACTCCTCCCTTTCCCCCCCTGCAGACGACGCGGCCGCACATGTGCTGAGGAGCGTGGGGCAGAACTCGGCCATGCGCAGCAGCAGCCGCCCCTTCACCTTTATCAGCCTCCTCCTGCCCCTCCTGGTGCCGCAGGGGCTCTGAGCTGCCCCTCGTGCCTGGACCCACCAAGGCTGTGGCCACTGGGAGCCCTCGTGGTCCCCACACATCTGCCCCAGGTGCCCTGCCCTGTGCACATCCGGGCAAGGAAAGGATTTGTCAGTATTATGGGGCTGGAGGGCCCAAAGCCATTGGAGCAGCTGGAGCCTTCAGACTTCCCTGGCCCTTCCAGGATGGTCCTGGCAGCAGAGGCCGAGCAGGAGCCTGGAGCTGGAGGGGCTGAGGTGCCCCAGACTGGAGAGAGGCAGGGGGCTGGCACCCCTGCTCCGCAGCTGAGCTCGCCCACCACCCTCGGGGCTTTCTCCGTGGTGGGCTGGAACTGGAATGTGTCCTGCAGGCGGGGACGTGGGGGTGGCCAGGTGACGCTGGTGCAGGGGGCTACTTACCCCCACAATGTCAGCAGCCAGGGAGCACAGACAGGCTGGAGATGCCCTGCAGCCAGGGGAGCAGGGTGATAGCAAACATCCCACTCCTCACTGTGCTGCATCCCTACCCCGTCCTTCATCCCCTGGCCCTTCCCCATCCCTCCCCTCCGCTGGGTGCCGGAGGGGCCCCCCAGTACCCCCTTTGTACAGCTTTTGACACGGGATTTTTTATACCATTGTCGGGAATAAATAACCAAAACCAAGCTGAGCTCCTGAGACCTCCCCCACCTTCCTGGGCCAAGGCTCTCCTGGCCCCTGTGGGGGGTTGGGCTGGTTAATTAATTAATTGGCTGGTGTTTGCACGGGGCTGTTAAGTGGCAAAGTGCCACAGTGGCTGGCACTGTCCCCGGCTTTATCTGGTGATACAAAGGCCTCCCCTGAGGGTAGGGACCCCTCCCCCTGCACTGCAGTGAGCTTCCAGGTGGGGGGCAGCGGCTCCTGGGGCAAACCCCACTGGAATGTGACAGATCCCATGGGATGGGCCTGATAAATCGCACTGCTGGTGAGGAGGGGCCTGAGCCAGAGCCCAGCAGGGCTGGGCAGGGGACACAGCCTGGCTGCACCCCAGGGACCCCCACGGGGTGACCCCAGGGATGGGGAACCCCCTGAGGGTGAGACACTGTGGGTGCAGGGAGCTGGGATCACAGGGATTTGAGCCCCCTGGAATTGGGAATTGCAGGGAGCGAGGGTCCTGGAGAAGTGAGATCTGGGGGCACAGGGATGCATGACACTCGAATGTGGGGGACCCTAGAGATGGAGGGTCGCAGAGAGGGGTCACGGGGATGTGTGACCCCCCAGGATGTGTGGGGGGACCACGGGGGCTCACAGGGGAAATGTGGATCCCAGGATCCTGGGGAATTGACACAGGGATGTGTGACCCCCCAGGATGTGTGGGGGCACCCTGGCACAGTGGGGTCACAGGGAAATGTGGGTCCCAGGATCCTGTGGATGCAGCCTCCTGCGGAATTGCTGTCACAGGGGTGTGTGACTCCTGCAGGAGGCGGGGAGCGGGGGTCACAGCGTGTGTGACCCCCCGGGCTGTGCACTCTGGACCGTGAGCTTCACCCTGGGGATGCCCAAGGACCCCCAAACCTAAAGTGGGGCGCTCAATACACGACACCTTGGGGGTGGTCCCCCTCCTCACCGCACTCCCCAAACCGGCCCCGGTGCCCCCCCGGTGCCGCCTGGGTGCCCCGGTGCAGCCGGCGCTGCTCCCCCCGCTCGGAGCCGGATCCCCGCCGCTCCTCCCCGGTAGTGCGTCCCGCCCCGCCCCGCTCCGCCGCGGGCAGCGCCGCCGCCGCCGCTGCCCGGTGTCCGGCATGGTCCTGTCGGTGCTCGCCGGTGTCTGCCTGGCCGCCACCCTCGCCATGTTCGCCACCGGCTTGTGAGCGATCGGCGGCGGCCCCGGGCGGGGGCGGGGGCGATGCGGAACGCACCGGCGCCAGCTCGGGGGTGCAGTGACGGCCGGGGCAAGGGGGAGGACCCCAGGGCTGGTTTTGGGATGCAGTGGGGGCAATGGGGAGGGGGATTTGCGGGTGCACTGGGGCCCATGGGGGATGAGGACCCCAGGGCTGGTTTTGGGATGCAGTTTAGGGCAATGGGGAGGGGGATTTGCGGGTGCACTGGGGCCCATGGGGGATGAGGACCCCAGGGCTGGTTTTAGGGTGCAGTGTGGGGCCTGGTGGGAGGGTTAGGGGTGCAATAGTGAGGGCACCAGAGGCATTTTGGGGGTTGCAGTGGAGGCCATGAAGGGACACTTGGGGGTAAAATAGAGAAGGTGTGAGGGCCAGTTTGGGGTGCAGTGGGGAGGGCAGTAGGGGGGGGTGGAATGGGGGCCAGTTGGGGGGGGCGGGGGGGGGGGGGGGGGGGGGTAGGGGGGGGGGCACCAGAGCCAGTTTGGGGTGCAGTGGGGGCCATGGGGTTGGAATTCAGAGGGCATCAGGCCCAGTTTAGGGGTACAGTGGGCCATGGATGGCTGGTGCAGAGGGATTGGTAGTGGTGCTGAGTCCTGTTTGGGGGTGCAAGGGGAGGAGAGTGGGGGGTGCAGTGCTTGCTGGATGCAGAGACTGGAGCCCCCCGCCCCAGCACCGCCAGGCACCCAGGAGGCCGCTGCCCTCCGCCCTCCCCAGGTCTGACCTGCGCCAGATGTTGGCGACCAAAAGTGTGGAGAACATCCAGTTCCTGCCCTTCCTCACCACTGATGCCAAGTACAGCGGGCTCGGGTCCTGGGGAGGAGGATCATATACATTTGAGGGGCAGGGGGGATCCCCCAGGCTGCAGCCAAGTGCCTGTGCCATATCCCTGCAGCAACCTGAGCTGGCTGGGCTATGGCTGCCTGAAGGGGGACGGGACAGTGATCACCGTCAACGCCATCGGGGCAGCTCTGCAGACCCTCTACATCCTGGTGTATCTCTACTACAGCCCTGCCAAGGTGGGGCAGGGGCCTGGGGCAATGGGGAGGATGGGGAACCCTCACCCTGACTGTCCCCCTGCTGTCCCTCCCAGCGCCCCGTGCTGCTTCAGGTCCTACTGCTCCTGGCTGTGGTGGTCACTGGCTATGGCTACTTCACCATCCTGGTTGACACGGGGACGCGCCTGACACACCTGGGGCTCTTCTGCAGCGTCTTCACCATCAGCATGTACCTCTCACCGCTGGCTGACCTGGTGTGTGGGGCTTGGCAGAGCTGGGGCTTGCCAGCCCGGGCCCTGCCTGACGTTTGCTCCTGCAGGCCAAGGTTGTCCGGAGCAAGTCGACACGGTGCCTGTCCTTTCCCCTGACCGTCACCACCCTTGTGGCCTCCAGCAGCTGGACACTCTATGGACTGCAGCTTCATGATCCCTACATCACAGTGGGTTGGGCTGGTGGAATGCCAGGGGATGCCCACTCTATCCCATCTCATCATATCCCAACCCATCCCACGCAGCCCCATCCCCATCCCATTCTGTTCTGTCCCCCTCCTGCTCCGTTTCACCCCATCCCAGTCCCATCTCACCCCACTCCATCCCCATTCCACTCCCATCCCAGCCTATCCTGTCCTTCCCCATCCTCACCCCGCTGTCATCCCATCGCATTCCACCTCATTCCCTTCTCCTGGCTCAGCTGAGCACTTGGCTCTGCGCTGGCCCCGTTCAGCACTGCATGTCACCCAGCCAAGGGTGACAAGCCTCAGCATGATGACTATTGATTTTAATTAATTAGCTGGGATGGGGCCAATACGCCTCCCCCAGCACCACAGTGGGGAGGGGTACATCCACCATCCCCCCATGTCCTCCCGCAGGTGCCCAACGTGCCAGGGATCGTCACCAGCCTCGTGCGGTTCTGGCTCTTCCAGCGGTACAGGCCAGAGCAGGGCAAGCCCTACAGCTCCCTGCCTGCCTGAGAGGGTCCCAGGAGCACCCCAACCCTGGCCTGGGCTGGCCCCACCGCTGAGCCTCGAGTGCCACCTTGGCCACTCCCAGTGGGACATCAGGAAGGACCTCCTGCCTCCAGCCCTGCATCCTTCAGTGAAGGCCCTGGAGCTCTCAGTGAATCCTTTGGGGTGCTGTAAGCCTCTCAAACCCCAAGGTGGGAGGATAGTTTTCCATGCCCATGACACCAGGATTTTGAAGGGCAGGGCTTTCGAGTGGCTTCCAGGGTTCTAGGTGTCACTTTTGTATGGATTCAAGTGCCTTTTAATAAATCAGAGACTTCCCCAGTGCCTGCTTCTTGTACCTCCCTCCTGCTGCAGAGGCTGGTACAGCTCTTGGCCCTACAGCTGCTTTGGGAGCTCTCTGTGGCCAGCAAGGGGGGCTCCTTATGGCCATAAAGGAGCTACTTGTGGGGAAGGCTTGTCCTGGCACACCCTGGGCTCTGGCAAACCCTCGGTGGGTATCAGCCCTGGTGTTGGGGCCATGAGGGGACCCCAGGGAAGCCAGCGCTGCTCTGAGCCCCCCAAGGGAGCCTCCCATCAGTGTGGGGGTAAAAGTCTGTGGAACTGACGTGCAGCCACCATGACAGGACCTGGGAATCGATGGGAATCCTTCCTAAACCCCCATGGATCGAGCAGGCCTGGATCAAGCATCGATGCTCTGTCAATTAACCAATTAACAGTGATCTGGAATGAAGATATCAGGCCAGTGCCTCAGTGGAGGGACAGGAGGGGCCAAATCACACAGCAGACCCCAGAGCCTTGCAGAAAGAGACCCCCACCCCATGCAGGATTCCCCCAGGACTGAGGAGCCTCATCCCACACTCCCCCATGAGGGCACCCCAGGGAAGCCAGTGCTGCTGGGGGCCTGCTCTGAGCCCCCATCAGTGTGGGGCTAAAAGTCTGTGGAATTGATGTGCAGCCACCGTGGCAGGACCTGGGAATCGATGGGATTCTTTGCTAAACCCCCGTGGATTGAGCAGGCCTGGATCAAGCATTGATGCTCTGTCAATTAACCAATTAACAGTGATCTGGAATGAAGATATTGTGCCAGTACCTCAGTGCAGAGACAGGAGGGGCCAAATCACACAGCAGACCCCAGAACCTTGCAGGAGGAGACCCCCACCCCATGCAGGATTCCCCCAGGACTGAGGAGCCTCATCCCACACTCCAGCCAGATGACACCATTGGGATGAAGGATGCTGGCAGGAGCTGTGCTGTGCCTCTGCCGCTTGTGCATGCCTCACACACAGCCTGCAAAAATCCATATAAAGGGACAGAGCTGAGCGTGGTGCCAAGGGAAGGAAGACGAGCTCCTGGCGTGCTCTGTCTTGCCCCTGTGGAGCCGGGGCTCCCCATGCCTGCTCTGGCTGCTCCCAGGACTCGGCCCAGCAGGGAGGAGCCCCCCAACCTCGGGAAAAAGCTCCCAGAGCCTCGGGAAAGGGCAGCTTTCTCCACTGCCACACCCCGGTTGCCAACCGGTCGCTCCAGCTGGCCCGTGCTGGCAGCGGCTGTGACGTGGCCCCTCGTGCCAGGCCGGAGGCAGCTCCCAGATGCTTCCACGCAGGGAGGAGCTGCCACACAGGGCTGGGAGGAGCTCCTGATGGCCATGACTAGAGGCTCTGGATCGCCCTGAGTAGCCCCTGGATGACCATAAGTAGCCCCCTTGAAGGCCATGAGTAGAGGCTCTGGATTGCCATGAGGAGCCTGCACAGGGTCATGGGTAGCTCACAGATGGCTGTGAGTAGCCCCTAGATGATCACAAGTAGCCCCTGACGGTCCTGAGTAGCTCACGGAGAACTGTCAGTAGCCCCTGATGGCCATATGTAACCCTGGATGGCCACAAGGAGCTCCCTGGCTGGCTGTCAGTAGCCCCTGAGGGCCACAAGTAGCCCGGGATGGGGCTGGATTTTCACGAGTAACCTGTAGTGTCATGAGCAGCCCCTGCATGACCACAAGCAGCCACTAGATACATACATGTAGCCCCTTTGAATGATCATGAGGGGCCCTTGGCTGGCTGTGAGTAGCCCCTGATGACCCTGAGTAGCCCACAGAAGGCTGTCAGTAGCCCCCAGAGCACTGCTGTCCTCGTGCTGTGGTCCTGACCCCACCAAATCCAGGGCAATGTCACCCCCCCACCACCCGTGTGCCAGCGAGTGCTGGCAGCTTCCCACTCTGCTCTCACCAGCCTTTGCTGCTCAGGAAACAGCTAATTAGCTGCTCCTGCTAATTAACCCGAGTCCTCCCTCCTGCTCCCAACTGCTCCTTTCTGCAGAGGATACACAGCTGCTAATTAAAATCCCAAAGTCCTTTGGCTGGAGGAGCTGCTGGCTGCCAGGGCAGGAGGTTCCTGCACAGGGGGTCAGAGAGCAGAAATGGGGGTCCCCAGGAGCGGGCCCCTCCCCAGACAGAGCCCCCCACCCCTCCTTCTTCCCCGTGAAGCCCGGTGAGGTGCTGTGGATGGGCAGGGGAGTCGGGGGAGCTCCCCTCGAGCTGCCGAGGAGGTGTGGGGGACACCACACCGCAATTTAAAGGCTGGTTGCCCACCCCAACCTACCAGTCCCTCTCCTCCTTGCCGGGAGCGCGGCCAGCGGGACGGGATGAGGCTCCTGCAGCCCCCACCTGCCGGGGTGAACCACACCTGAGCCGGGAATGCGTCCGGGGCACGGCCCCGCTCCCGCATCCCAATTCAGAGCCAAGTTCCAGACAGCTCAGCAAGGGACAAGCAGGGCAGCAGCGGCTGTGGGGGGGTTTCCCGGGACCCGCATGGAGACCCTGCCCTTCACAGAACCCCCAAACTCTCCCCTCACACCGCCGAGACCTCAGCGATTCCCCCGGGAGAACCAAGGGATTCCTCCGGGTGGCTTCCAGCAGCACCCGGAGCTCCCAATGCCCGGAGCCCTCGGAGCCCACCGCGCCCACTGTGTCCGGGGGTCCCACAGGAGCACGGCCAGCACCGTCCTGGGGCTTTATTGGGGTCTGGGGTCCCCACAGCAGCATGGCCAACACCATCCCGGGGCTTTTTTGGGGTCCGGGGGTTCCCACAGCAGCACGGCCAGCACCGTCCCGGGGCTGTATTGGGGTGCCAAGGTCCCATAACAACACGGCCAGCACTGTCCTGGAGCTTTATTGGGGTGCCAGGGTCCCATAACAGCACAGCCAGCACCGTCCTGGGGCTTTTCTGAGGTCCCAGGGCTTTACTGGGGTCCTGAGCCTTTATTGGCATGCTGGGGCTTTTTTGGGGCCACACAACAGCACGGCCACCACCGCCCCGGGGCTTTATTGGGGTCCTGGGGTCACACAACAGCACAGCCACCACCGCCCCGGGGCTTTATTGGGGTCCCCAGGCTTTTTTGAGGTCCTGGGGTCACACAGCAGCACGGCCAGCACTGTCCCGGGGCTTTATTTGGCTCCGGGGCTTTATTGGGGTCCCGGGGCTTTATTGGGATCCTGGGGCTTTTTTGGGGTCCCGACGTCCCACAACAGCACGGCGAACACTGTCCCGGGGCTTTATTGGGAGCCTGGAGCTTTCTTGGGGTCACAGGACTTTATTGGGGTCCTGAGCTTTATTGGGGTCCCAGGGCTTTATTTGGGTCCCGGGCTTTATTGGGGTGCCGGCACTTTATTGGGGTCCCTGGGGTTTATTGCGGTCCCGGGGTCACAAAACAGCACGGCCAGCACCGTCCCGAGGGCTTCATTTGGATCCCCGAGCTTTTTTGGGGTCCTGGGGTCACACAGCAGCACGGCAGCACCGTCCCGGAGCTTTCCTGGGCTCCGGCTCTTTATTGGGGTCCCGGAGCTTTTTTGGGGTCCCAAGGCTTTATTGGGGTCCCGGAGCTTTCCTGGGCCCCCGGGGCGTTACTGGGCTGCGAGGCGCAGCCCCCGCCGCCGCAGGTCGGCCCTCGCCGCCCTGATGTGCTCCTGCAGCTCGGCCGCCGCCTCCTCGCAGTCGTTGAAGGTGGCCAGGCGGTAGCCCACGGTGGCCAGGGAGTAGCAGCCGAAGGCCACGAGCAGGTAGACGGGCAGCGGCAGCAGCGCCCGGCGGAGCGGGGCCGGCGGCTGCAGCCCCGGTGGCGCCAGAGCCAGCGCGGCCCAGGCCGAGCCCAGCAGGGCGAGTGCGCAGAGCCACTGGGCCAGCTTGGTCATGGCGGCCTGAGGGGAGAGAGGGGAAAGAGGGGAAGAGGAGAGACGGAGATGGGGGAGCCATGAGAGGAGAAAGGGGAAAAGGGGGGAAAATGGGGCGGGGGGAGGGCAGGGAAGGAAGGAGGAGGGAAGCCGGGAGAGACGGAGAACGGCCCCAATTCCCCCTGTGCCTCCACCCGCCGCACCGAGCCCTCCCCAAAGCCCCGGGCCCATCCCCACCGCCACCTGGCTCGGTCCCGGTGCCGGCGCCGCTCCCCGCCCGGTGCCGCGATGCGGGTAACGGCAGCGCCGCGCGCGGGGGCTGACGGGAACTGTAGTTCCGCGGCGCGCCCCCTGCTGGCGGCGCGCGGCACCACCGGGAGCCCTCCGGGAGCACCGGTCCCGCCCCGCTGCCGGTGCCGCAGGAAACGCCGGGCTTTGTCGGCCGCCGCCGGGGCCGCAGGAAGCATCTGGTTTCCTCCACGTCCGGCCGGAGGGGTGCCAGGGACCCGGCGTGGGAGCGAGAACCGCCCGCCCTCCCACGGCTGCGGGAACTGCGCCGTTCCCACCCCCCCCCCACCACAACCGGGCAGCCCCGGTGGCTCCCCCACCCCGGTGTCCTGCGGAGGGCACGCACGAGTGTGTGATGCCCTGCCAAAGCCAGCAGGGCTGAGCTGTGCCAGCGGTCTTGGGGTAGATGGGGCTGGAGCCATGAGCCACTGGGACCCCTACAGCCCCCTGCCCACTCCAGTCTGTTCCAATCCTTGCTCCACTGGGATCTTCCTCCCTTGCACGTCTGGGCAGACAAAATGCCAGCAGCATTTTGGCCACCCCCACCTCCCCTGGGCAACCTAGAACCGACCCCAGGCTCCAGGGCCACTTCCAACAGGGCCAGGAACCGGGCTGGCAGCTGGCACAGGGGACAAGAAGCTACAAAGAAACGGCTTTATTGGGCAGGGGGGTGTCACGGATCGGCCACAGGGAGGGGGCTGCCCCAGGATGGGGCAGCAGGACATCAATTTCTCTTCCTGCCCTTGCCAACAGCCTTGGCAGGAGGAGCGACGGGCGCTGTGGACTGGTAGAGAGTGGAGGAGATCTTGTTGATGTAGTAAAGACCCACCATGGAGAAGATGAGGCTACAAGGGCAGAAGAGAAGAGGCTGTTCAGCTGCTGGGGCAGGAATATGCCAGGGTCACCCCAACACCTTGTCCCTGGGTCCCCCTACCCTTCCCAAACACCCTCCTTCAGATCCCATTGTGCTGCCCTTCCTAAACCACCAATTTCCCCTTGGATCCCATTTCCCTTCCTAAACCAACACTTTCTCCTTGGATCCCATTGTGCTGCCATTCCTAAACCAACAATTTTCCCTTGGATCCCACTCCCCTGCCTTTCCTAAACCAACAATTTCCCCTCGGATCCCACTCCCCTGCCCTTCCTAAACACTTTCCCCTGGGATCCCACTGTGCTGCTGTTCCCACCAGAGACTCCCTGGCACTCCTGGCCCTGCCCAGCTCCCGGTGTCACCCGTGACCCCTCGAGGTTCCCATGGCCACTCCCCACCCCCCAGGGCAGCTCTGGACGTACCAGGTGGTCACACAGACCCGGTGGATGAGGCCAGAGGCAAACAGGGCCAGCAAGAGGCAGGTGAGAACTGTGGAGAGCCAGGAGACACATGATGCTGCAGGGCTGCCCCAGGTGATGAGGGGACTGTGGCTGCAGCACCAAAATTTCCCCCAGACAGAGGAAAAGCTCAAGGGGAGCTGCCACACTTCCAGGGCAGGGCTGGGACCGTCCGGTGCCACTGCTGGAGTGCCCCCAGCCCTTCCACAGCCCTTTGGACACTGCTGTGTCCCCGCTCCCCTCCTGGGCTCCCACAACACTTACTCTCAGGGAATATCTTGGCCTGGAAGCCCTTCCCGAAGACGAGGTTCTCCAGGTTGTTGAAGGCCTGGTTGTGGCGTTAAGGGACAGAACGGGATCCTGCTGTCCTGCTCCCATTTCCCATCCTCCCTGCTCCAGCCCCACTCCTGCCCTTTGGCCCTTGCTCCCCAGCAGCCCCCTGGTCCTGTTGCCAGCCCGCTGGCCCTGATGGCCACCGGCCCCTCTGCTGTGCCCGGGGATGCAGTGAGGGAGCAGACGAAGAGCGCCGAGCCCAGCAGCCCGCCCTGGATGGTGAGCCACTCGGTGGAGGCCAGCTGCCGGCTGTACATCTGCATCCCGGCGAACAGCAACAGCGACAGCAGCGACGACAGCGCCAGCGACGTGCCCGTGCCTACGGCTGCGCCCCGGGGCCGGCTCAGCATCGGCACCGGCACCGGGCCAGACCCGGGGCTGAGCTCAGCCCGCAGCCATAGGGCTGTGCCGTGTCCCCTTTCCCCTAGCCCAGCTGTCCCGCCGCTCCCGTTAACCCCGTTATCCCCGTGCCCCCGATACCCTCCCGCCCTGTCACACCTCCATTCCCCCTCCCCACTGCCCCGTTACCCCCGTGCCCCGATACCACCCGTTCCTCCTCCCCTTTCCCGTTCCCCGCGCTATCCCCGGTACCCCTCCCGCCTCGGTTACCCCCCCTGCCCCGTTATGCCCGTTACCCCTGGTGCCCCCAGCATTCCCACACCACCCGTGTCTCCGTGCCCCCCCCTCCCCCCCCGTTCCCCGTTACCCCCGTGCTCCCCCCCCGTTACCCATGGTGCCGGTCCCGGTGCTCTCCCGGTGCCGCCGTTCCGCGCACGCGCACTCCGCCCTCCGCGCAGCGGGGCCACGGCAGCAGCACCACTGCGCGTGCGCGGGGGGCAGCCCCGCCCTTCACAGCGCGCGCCCCCTCGCGGCCGGGAGTGGCACTGCAGTTCCATGCCGTCCCGGAGCGCCCTCTGGCGGCGGGGACGGGAACAGCGCTGGGACGGGACCCCCGCACCGGCACCGGCATCGACCACGGGAGCACCGCCAGGAGCACCGCCGGTACCGGTGCCATGCTCATCCTGCCCGCAGTCCGCCCCCGGCGCCGCTCCCCGAGCGTGGCTCGTCGGGGGATGCTCGGGGGTGCGGCGAGAGCATCCCCGCGCTCCCCGTCCCCCCTGCCGCCCACACCGGTGCCGCCCCTCCGGTGTCTCCACCGCCCTCCGGTGCCGGCGGGGCGGGCGCCGCCGAGCATGCGCGCCGCCGCCCCCCGCCCTCCCCCCGGCTCCGCCGCTCCCTGCAACACACCGGGGCGATCGCGGCCGCCGCTGCTGCCGCCGCCGCAGGCACGGGCGCGGGTAGCGGAGCCATGGCCGAGGGCGAGGACCTGCAGACCTTCACCTCCATCATGGACGCGCTCGTCCGCATCAGCGTGAGCGGCCGCGGTGGCGGCGGGGGGCGGACGGGGCTCCTCCGGGACCGGGTCGCCGTGGCAACGCGGCGGGGACGGGGGGGGGGAGGGTGATGCCCTTGAGGGGTGGGCGGGCAGCGGACCCGCACCCCGACTCACCGCAGCGACCCCGGGGAGGGCAGTCCGTCACCGGGACCCCCCACACCGAGCCGTGACCGAGCCGGGAGCACCGGCTGCGGAGAGGGCGGCCCCATCCCGGCCCCGATCTTGGTGGCCAGCCCGGTCCCGGCGCTGGTCCCAGTGGCGGGGCCAGTTCGGGCCCTGCTGTGGGTTCAGCCTCAGTTGCCATCTCCATCCTGGCCCCCATCTCCGTCTCCATCCCAGTCCCAATCCCAGTCCCCATCCCCATTCCAGCCCTGGGCCCATCCTGGCACTGTTCCCAGTCTGGTCCTCATCCCCATCCCAGTCCCCATCCCAGCCCTGGGCCCATCCTGGTGCTGATCCCAGTGGTGGCCCCCATCCCCATTCCACTGCCAGTCCTGATACTGGTCTGATCCTGGCCCTGCTCTGGGCCCAGCCCCAATCCCATCCCCATACGAGGCCTGGGTCCCATCTGCGTTCTGATCCCAATCCTGGCCCTGATTCTGGCCCAGCTGCTGCTCCCAGGCCTGATCCTCACTCTGATGCTGGTCCTGGTGCCAGTGCTGGCCCCAGTCCTACTCCTGGTGTGGCCCCAGTTCCCATCCCCAGTTCCCATCCCCAGTCCAGCCCAGGGCTTCATCCTAGTGCTGACCCTGACATTCCTCAGACCACTCCCAGGCCTGATCCTGCCCATGATGCGGGGCCCAGTCCTCACCCCTATCCCAGTGCTGGTCCTGACACTGGCCCTGCTCCTGGCTGTGGTTCCAATGCTGACTCTGGTCTTGGCCCTGCTGCTGATCCCAGCTCCATTCCTCATCGCAGTGGCAGCCCTGATCCTCCTCCTGCTGCTGGTCCTGGTGTTTGTCCTCATCCCATTCCTGGTGCTGCTCCCAGGCCTCATCATTGCCCTGATGATGGTCCCAGTCCTTGTGTCCATCCCAGCTTGGGTCCCAGTACTGGTCCTGATCTGGGCCCTGCTGTTAATTCCAGGCTCTGGTGCTGGCCCAGCTGTGATAGTGGTGCTGAACCCAGACCTGATGCTGATCCTGTCCCTAGTGCTGGTCCTGGCCC
>QUSF01000198.1:51232-75183 GCA_003676055.1 Chloebia gouldiae | reverse complement strand
TCTCAGCCCTTATCTTGATCCTGCCCCTGGTGCTGGTCCTGGCCCTGATCCTGGTCCGGGTGCTGGTCTCAGCCCTGGTGCTGGTCCCATCTGCTCCTGGCCCTGCTGTGTCCCTGGCAGGTGACGCTCCCGCTCTCTCCACAGACCAGCATGAAGAACATGGAGCGGGAGCTGGTGTGCCCGGTGTGCAAGGAGATGTACAAGCAGCCGCTGGCACTGCCCTGTACCCACAACGTGTGCCACGTGTGTGCCAGCGAGGTGCTGCTGCAGCACGGCCACCTGTACTGCGACCCCACCTCGGAGCCCACCTCGCCTGCAGCCACCCCGTCCACCCGCAGCCCCCGCCTGGGCCGCAGGGCTGTCCCCAAACCCGACCGGCTGGACCGCCTCCTCAAGTCAGGTGGGGCTGGAGGGGCTGGCAGGAGGGACCGGGCAGCAAGGGGACAGGGATGGCTGCAGACAGAGGGGTGGCTGAGGGCACGGGGACGGGGATGGCTAGAGGGGTTTGGGACAGCTGGATGGGACAGGGATGGATGGTTGGAGGAGATGGGGACAGCAGAGGGGACAGAGATGGCTGAAGGAGATGGGGATGGCTAGAGGGAACAGGGATGGATGGGGGAGAGGTGAATGGCTGGAGGGGATGGCAGAGGGAAGAGGAACAACAGAGAGGATGAGGATGGCTGCAGAGGACAAGGACAGGGATGGCTGGAGGGACTGGGAGCAGGACCAACAGGTAGGGATGGAGGTGGGGATGGGGACAGCACCCTGGGCTCTCCCACGGGAGGGCTGAGGGGCTCTGTGCCCTGCTGACCCCCGTCCCTGCCTCCTTCCCACAGGCTTTGGCACCTACCCAGGGCGCAAGCGGGGTGCTGTGCACCCCCAGACCGTCAGCTTCCCGTGCCCCGCCTGCCAGCGGGACGTGGACCTGGGTGAGCGGGGCCTGGGCAGCCTCTTCCGCAACCTGACGCTGGAGCGGGTGGTGGAGCGCTACCGGCAGACCATCAACATCAGCGCGGCCATCATGTGCCAGTTCTGCAAGCCCCCGCAGCTGGAGGCCACCAAGGGCTGCACAGAGTGCAAGTCCAGCTTCTGCAATGAGTGCTTCAAGCTCTACCACCCCTGGGGCACGCAGAAAGCCCAGCATGAGCCCACGCCCCCCACCCTCACCTTCCGCCCCAAGGTGGGTCCTGCTGCCCTGGTTAAGGCTGAGAGAGTTGGGGTTGTTCAGCCTGGAGAGGAGAAGCTTTGGGGTTACCAAATTGTCACCTTCTGACGTCTGAAGGCAACTTGTGAAAGGATGGGGCAAGCTTGTTTACAAGAGCCTGGAATGACAGGACAAAGGGCAATGGGATCAGATTGGAAGAGAATAAGTTTAGGTTAGATATTAGTAAAAAATTTTTGTAGTGAGGGTGGCATGGTCCTGCAACAAGTTGCCCATGGAAGTTGTGAGTGCCACACCCCTGGAAGTGTTGGAGGCCATGGTGGGGCTCTGAGCAGTGGGGTCTGCTTGAGGATGTCCCTGCTCATGTCAGGCGGGTTAGGACAAGATGATCTTCAAGGTCCCCTTCCAACCCCAGCCATTCTGTGATTCTGAGATCTGGGGTCAGGGCTGGGACTCTGTGGGGGTGGAGCGGGTGCAGAGCCCCGCTGAGCCCCGCTGTGCCCGCGCAGGGGCTGATGTGCCCAGAGCACAAGGAGGAGGTGACTCACTACTGCAAGACCTGCCAGCGGCTGGTGTGCCAGCTCTGCCGCGTGCGCCGCACCCACACCAGCCACAAGATCACCCCGGTGCTCAGCGCCTACCAGGCCCTCAGGGTAAGGGCTTCTGGGGCCAGGCCGGGGCTCTGTGGGGAACTGGGGGCACCACAGAGCCCCAGAGCAGAGGGGGGGTGTGGGGTGGGGGCTGCTAGCACCACGTCTCATCACCTTCCTGCAGGAGAAGCTGACAAAGAGCCTCACCTACATCCTGAGCAGCCAGGACACGGTGCAGACCCAGATTGCTGAGCTGGAGGAGACAGTGAAGCACACGGAGGTAAGGGCAGAGGATGCCCATCTGTCCCTGAGTTGTCCCTAGTCAGCCCAGTCCCCTCTGGTCCCAGGACGTGCCACACGCTGACCCTGCCGTGTCCGTGCCCGGCAGGTGAACGGCTCACAGGCCAAGGAAGAGGTGTCCCAGCTGATCCAGGGGCTCTGTGCCATGCTGGAGGAGAAGCGGGCCACGCTGCTGCAGGCCATCGAGGAGTGCCAGCAGGAGCGGCTGGCCAGCCTGCACGGCCAGATCCGGGAGCACCAGGCCATGCTGGAGAACTCGGGCATGGTGGGCTATGCCCAGGAGGTGCTGAAGGAGACTGACCACCCCTGCTTTGTCCAGGCTGCCAAGCAGCTGCACAACAGGTACTGAGCTGCGGGCACGGGGCTGGCGGCAGCGTTGGGACCCTCTGGTGCCCGAGGTGGCACCCTGATATCCCCTCTCTTCTGTGCTGCAGGATCCTCAGGGCCACCGATTCGCTGCAGAGCTTCCGTCCTGCAGCCAACGCCTCCTTCAGCCACTTCCAGCTGGACGTCAGCAGGGAGCTGAAGCTGCTCACTGACCTGGCCTTCATCCGAGGTAAAGGCAGTGGGACCCGGGCACCGGCTGTGCCCCGTGCCGAGGCACAGCCCCTGCGGGCAGAGCGGGTCCCTGCCCGCCTCGGAGCTGCGGCTCAGCCACCTCGCGGATCTGCCGGTGCCCCCTCCCCGTCAGGGACAGCCCCCGCCCCAGCAGCCCCCAGAAATACCCCTGCCCTGCCCTGTGCCAGGGCGTCCAGGCCAGGGGCAGGCAGGCAGGGCCGTGGTGCCAGGTGAGGGCAGCAGCAGTGCCGGAGGGTGAGTACGGAGCTGCCCCGCCGCCAGGCAGGCGCTTCCCGCAGGGCAGGAGCCGCGTGGCCCTGCCAGGCCCGCTGGAGACACGTTTCAGACCTGCTTCTACCTCTCTTTGTTTATAGGCTGCGGCCGCTGCCGAGGCGTCACCGAAGTAACTGAGGCAAGTCACACCCCTGCCCCAGAGCCGCCCCACTCTCTCTTCCCATCCCTCCATCCTGCTCCCACCCCTGGCCCCGCTCCGCCGCCATCCTCCATCCCCGTCCTGCCCGCGGGCCTTGGCAGCCGCTGGCTCTGCCTCCTCCATCTGCCGCCCCTCCTGCCCTCCCATCCCCTCTCGCCATTTCCATCCCCATCCTCACCCCATTTCCATCCCCCTCTCGCCCCATTTCTGTCCCATTCCTTGCTCCATTTCCATCCCCTTCCTCGCCCCATTTCCATCCCCTTCTCACCCCATTTCCATCCCCCTCTCACCCCATTTCTGTCCCACTCCTTGCTCCATTTCCATCGCCTTCCTTGCCCCATTTCTGCCCTCTCTCACCCCATTTCACTCCCCTCTTGCCCTGTTTCCGTTTTCTTCTTCACCCCATTTCTGTCCCCTCTCACCCTGTTCCCATCCTCTTCTTCACTCCATTTCTGTTCAGCTCTCACCCCACTTCTGTCCACATCCTCACCTCACTTCTGTCCCTTTCATCACCCAATTTTCTGCCCCCTCCTCATCCCATTTCCGCTCTGCTTTGCCCCATTTCAATCCCATCCTTGCCCTTTTTCCACTTTCTTCTCATCCCATTTCCATCCCATTCTCACCCCATTTCCATCTCAGTCTCAGCCCATTTCCATCTCAGTCTCACCCCATTTCAACCCCAGTCTCCGCCTATTTCCACCCCAGTCTCACCCAATTTCCATCCCAGTCTCAGCCCATTTCTATCTCATTTCTCACTCCATTTTCATCCTCTCCTTGCCCCATTTCCACCCCTCTACTTGTTCCATTTTCTTCCCTCTCTTGTCCCATTTCCATTCCCTTCCTTGCCCCATATTTGTCCCCCCTTCACCCCATTTATGTCCACATTCCTCCCCCATTTATGTTCTTCTCAGCACCCCATTTCTCTCCCACTTTCACCGCATTTCTGTCTTCACTCTATTTCCACCCTTCTCCCCATCCCATTTCTTTCCCCCCTTGCCCCATTCCCATCTGCCTCCTCACTCCAATTCTGTTCTGCTCACCCCATTTCTTTCCCTTTCTGCATCCCATTCCCACCTTGTCCTTGCCCTATTGCTGCCCTATTTCCATTTTCCTCTCTGTATTTCCATCCTACTTTCACCCCATTTCTTCCTCTCCCCATCTCCATCCCTCTCCTTGCCCCATTTCTCCCTCCCTCATCATCCTGTTTCCTTTCTCTTCCTCGACCTGTTCCCAGCCTTTCCTTATCCCTCTTCCACCTGCCACCCTTCATCTCCCCTTCCCACCCTGCCTCTGTTCCTGCCAGTACCTTCTACCACCCTCCATCCCCATCTCCTCCTCCTCCTCCTCTCCTGCTGCATCCACTCTCTCTCTCTCTCTCTCTCTCCTCCCTCCTGACTTGCACTCAGCCTGTCTGGTCCCTGGAGCCCCACAGCAGCAGCTCCTCTGTCTCCCTGACTCTCGCTCTCCTCCGGTGCCGACACACGGTCTCCGCAGTCAGACCCCTCTAGACTCTGCTGGTTGTGCGTCCGTCCGTCCGTCCGTCCGGAACCCCGGAATGCCCCCTCCCTGCGTCCGGCTGCCTCCCTGCCTGCGGGGTGGGGGATGCAGCCTGACGCCCCGCTGCCGCCTCTCCCCGCAGCGCCCGAGGCCCCCGTCATCGACACGCAGCGCACCTACACCTACGACCAGATCTTCCTGTGCTGGCGGCTGCCGCAGCACTCGCCGCCCGCCTGGCACTACACCGTGGAGTTCCGCAAGACCGACGCCAAGGCCAAGGGGCTGAAGCTGTGGCAGCGGCGGGAGGAGGTGAGGGGCACCTGCGCCCTCGTCGAGTACCTGGACACCGATAGCGTCTACGTGCTCCGGGTGAAGGGCTACAACAAGGCGGGCTTCGGGGACTACAGCGAGGACATCTACCTGCACACGCCGCCCGCCCCAGGTGAGAGGGGATGGGTGCTCGGATCAACACGGGGCGCTCTGCTGTGCTGTGCTGCTCACCTTTCTCCTCCTTGTTTGCTCCCCACAGTCCTCAACTTCTTCCTGGACAACCGCTGGGGCTTCAACCGGGACCGGCTGGCCATCAGCAAGGACCAGCGCGCGGTGCGCAGCGTGCCCGGCATCCCCATGCTCTTTGCCGCCGAGCGCCTGATGACCAGCTGCCACCTGTCCATCGACCTGGTCATCGGCGACGTGGCCATCACCCAGGGCAAGAGCTACTGGGCCTGCTGCGTGGACCCCAGCTCCTACCTGGTCAAGGTGGGCGTGGGGCTGGAGAGCAAACTGCAGGAGTGGTTCCAGGTGCCGCAGGACGTGGTGAGCCCCAGGTGAGCGCGGTGGTTTGGGGGTGCAGGGTTTGTTCCTACCCCCCCAGCAGGCACCGAGGTGTGGGGGGGATCTCCAGCCTGTCCTGGGAGAGGACTCACCTGTCCCCGTCCCACAGGTATGACCCCGACAGTGGCCACGACAGCGGGGCAGAGGACACGACGGTGGAGGCTCCTCCTCCCTACGCCTTCCTCACCATCGGCATGGGCAAGATCCTGCTGTCGCACGGCTCGGCCCTCACGTCCCGCGACCCCAACGGCTGCACCGTGCCCTTGCCCCCGCGCATTGGCATCTGCCTGGACTACGAGCAGGGCAAGGTGAGCTTCTACGACGCCGTGTCCTTCCGCGAGCTCTGGGAGTGCGGCGTGGACTGCTCGGGGCCCGTCTGCCCCGCCTTCTGCTTCATCGGAGGGGGGGCCCTGCACCTCCAGGAGCTGGTGGCCAACAAGCAGGAGAGGAAAGTGACCATCGGGAACTTCGCCAAGCTGGACTGAGCCACGCCCGCGGTCCCCACATGGCCCCCGGGCACCCTGCAAGTGCCAGGGGGACACAATTGGCCAGGGAGCAGAGCGTAGCAGGGGCGGCCCCGGCCCTGCCACCGCTGGGGACAGGCCAGGTGTTTGTTTTGTGGGATGGGGGGGACGGGGACAGCTTTGCCGTCCCCTCCTCACCCTGTCCGCCTGCCCCGAGCTCCAGCTCCGCCCCAGGCTGCTCTGGGCTGGGGCTGTGGGCAGGGCTGGCAGAGGGTCAGCCCTAGAGATGGGTCAGGGAGGGGGACAGGGCTGCGCAGGGAGGGGGGTGGAAGGTGACAGTGGGGTGACAGTGCAGGGGAGAGGCTGGGTACTGGTTGGGGTGGGGGAGGCCGCTGGGGTGGGGGAGAGGGAGTGGGGGGGAGGCTGGGCTGGAACAAGGTGTGAAGATGTTTTGTAAAATGGCTCATTTTCAACGTGGATCGTCTGGCTGCAACCAGGCACAGCCCCTGGACACAGCCAGCATGGGGTCCCTCCCGTGGGCTGCTGGGCACCTCAGTGCCTGCCGCCTGCTCTGCCCTGTCCTTGGGGAGCAACGTGCCTGGCCAGCCCTCCACGTGGCCTGAGGGCCGCACTCGACTCCTGTTACACCGCCCAGTGCCCAACCCATGGCCGGGGTGGGCTGGGCCTGCAGGGTCTGGATCTGACCCCAGCCAGGGAGCCCCAGCACCGTGGGGGCTGTGCCAGCAGTCCCACACCGGGATCTGGCCGAGCTGCTGGCATTTCTCCTGGGTTCTGTTACAACAAACGCTGTATTTTCATGGTTTCCTACAATAAACTGCAATGCCAGACTCCTCCAGAGCCTCCCTGGCACAGGGGGGCCATGGGGCCAGGCTGTGCACGGGGTCAGGGTACCAAGGGACGTGGGGACCTTGGGTCTGGGTTGGCTGTGGGGTCACAAGGCTGTGGGGTCATGGGGCTGTGGGGTTAAGGGGTTAGGTCAAGGGGTTGTAGGGTCTCAGGGCTGTGGGGTGGCAGGGCTGTGGGGTCTCAGGGCTGTGGGGCCTCAGGGCTCTGGGGTCTCAGGTCTGTGGGGTTTCAGGGCTGTGGGGTCTCTGGGCTGTGGGGTGGCAGGGCTGTGGGGTCTCAGGACTGTGGGGTGGCAGGGCTGTGGGGTCTCAGGGCTCTGGGGTTTCAGGGCTCTGGGGTTTCAGTGCTGTGGGGTGGCAGGGCTGTGGGGTCTCAGGGCTCTGGGGTTTCAGGGCTCTGGGGTTTCAGTGCTGTGGGGTTTCAGGGCTGTGGTGCTGGGCTGGCCATGGGGCCGTGAGACCAGCCTGTCCAGAGGCACATGTCCCGAGGCATGCACAGGACCGGGGGCCATGGGCCTGGGCCGTCCTTTGGGCCGTGGCCAGCAAGTGCCAACCCTGCCCAGCCCGGGCAGTGCTGACGTGTCAGGTCCTACCCGTGCTCTGCCTGGCCACGTGGGCACTGCCACTCCATCACAGGGTGTCAGGGGGCTCCTGGATGGGACGTCTCTCCACTGGGCCCAGAACAAATTCCTTCAGCACTGCTGGGGAGCTCCATGAGCGGCCAGTCCAGCCAGGGGTGCTGCTGGGTGCTGAGGCACAGTGGGTGTTGGAGCTGGACCCCCCCAACCTGGGTACTCTGCATGGCAGCTGGAGGAGCCACAGGTGGGGCAGGGCCCTCCTGGGTGGGTGCCTGTCCCTGGAGGTCCCAGTCCCTAAGGGAAGGGAAGGGGGCCACAGGGCTGAGCTCTCTGTGATCAGGCAACTCTTTGTAGGGCCCAGCCCTGCAAATCAGGCCCCTGTTCTGATTCCTGGGGCCCTGCCCAGGGCTGGGGGGGCTGAGTGGGGAAGCAGCAGTGCCAGGCACACCCCATCCCCTGTCCTAGGCACACAACCCTGTGCCCAGCTGGCAGAATGGATCTGGGGGTGAGGGGTGCTGCACTGTGCCAGACCCCCCATCAGTGCACCCCCCGCAGCAGTCTGAGGGCACCAGGGCACCTCCTGTGCTCCAGAGATGCCCAGCCCCTTGCCTGCACCCCAGCACAGCTCTGATAGCTCCCAGCACGTGCCGGGGTTCCTGGGCACCTGGCACAGCCATGGGCCCCACCCAGAGCCCACATTCTGTGGCCGAGGGCTCCATCAGCTGCCCGCTGCTGGGCTGGTCCTGGGGCTGTTCCTGGCCAAACCCTGGCTCCATGCCTGCGACCACATGGGCTTTCTTTGGAGAAGGTTTGGTTTCCTTGTTTTTCTGCCTTTTCAGTGGTTGCCAAAACACTCCCAGTGCCCAGGAACAAGCCCAGCTCAAACTGGGGCTGCCAGGGGGCCACCGCTGCGCTCCAGGGATGGCTGCTCCCCAGGTTTGTGCCCTGGTGCTGCCACACAGCCTCTTCTTCCAGCACCCCCAGAGCCTTTTTGGGCTCACTGAGTGTTTGGAAGAGCCCGAGCCCGCATGGGCAGGGGAGGGGAGCCGGACACGCCGCATGCAGCCAGTGACACACGTGCAGCTGCACAGCCCTGGCACCGGCGCATTCCACCTGTGCAGCCACGGGGAAAGCGGACATGTCAAACGAGACACGTTAAATCATGAGCAGAAACCGAGAGCACGGGAGGGGTGAGAGGGACGGGGTCTAGCAGGACATGACACATCCAGAGGCGTGCAAGGACCAGGAACACGGTGACACCCCCAGGACTGCCTGGAACGGGAAACAAGAGCCGCCTCCCAAGCCGAGGCCACCTAGGTGGGTGACAGCCACGTCAGGGGGATTCACCGTCCCAGAGAAGCCCCCCGGCACACCACAGCAGGGGACACATGGCTGCCCCCATCCTTTTATTTTAAATGTGATAAATACACCCCAGCCGAGGACCTGCCACCCCGCCCGCAAACAGAGATATTAATATAAAATAACACCACAAAAAGAGCAGGGGGAGCACGAGTCCAGTCCTCCACCCCCCGGCACGGAGCAGGGTTTCAAAGCCAAGCGAGTGCGGGGACCGCGGGGTGTGTGGGACCCTCCCTCCCGCCGCCGATCTTCGTTCATCCAGTTCTGTCATGTGCACGAATCCGGCTGCTCCAGAACCATCCGGCTCCCGCTGCCCACGGCGAGGGGCCGAGCAGCACCGGGGGATGTGCCCGGGGCCGCCGCTGTTCCCCCGGGAGTGGGGGGCTGCGGCCGCCCCCTCCCCTCGGCAGCCGCCCTCCTTCCCAGCTCGCCCTTCAGAGGTTGTCGGAGCCGGCGGCGGGGTTGGTGTAGGTGAAGGTGCCGGCCCTCGTGGTGCTGCCGCCGGCCACCTTCGGGGGAGGAAAGATGAAGGGGGTGTCAGGACCGGGCTGAGGCCCCACCCCGGGGCAGCACAAGAAGATCTGCACCCTCTCCACGGCCACTATGGGCAAGCAAAAATTGCGTCCTCCCACGGCGGTGGGGCTGCTGCCCTCAACCATGGGCACTGCGGGCACCCTGGGCCCCCAGGGACGCCCCCAGCCCCCCTCCCCGTGCGCAGGAGGAGCAGCGGTGGCCCCGGCCGTGTTCCCGAACGATAAGCCGGCCTGGCGAGTGCGAAGGTAAATATTTACCCAGGCCCCTGGTATTTGCTCAGGGTGAGCTGCTCGAAGGGAGCCAGAGCAGCTGGACACGGCCCCCGCCCACAGCCCCGCGTGGGGGGAGCGCAGGGCACGGGCAGACGGGGCGGCCCCCCGCGCCCCACATCGCCTCGGAGAGCCCTTCGCGCCTCCAGGCAGCTCCCGGCGCCGCACCAGCAGCTCCAGCTCCAGTTTTGGAGCTGCTGCTGCTGCGGGATGAGGGATGCTGGCTACGGGAATCGCCTCCATCAGCTCTGCAGCGCCCCAAGCCTGCTCCCCACCCGCGGCAGAGGATGCAGTGACAGCAGGAGGCCTGAGGGTCCTGGTGGGGCACAGCAGAGCGGGAGAAGGGGCAGGGTGGGCAGGCAGCGAGCCCCCTGATGCCGCTGGGACGGAGCACGGGGAGCGGCTGCCCAAGGTCGCAGGAGCTCCCCGGAGCCAGGCCGGCCGCGCACCCGCTCCCAGCGCTGCTCCAGCCAGGCGTGAATGTTACACACACCTCCCGGCGAGGTGACGAGCTCCCTGCACACCCGTCCTGCCCCGCCATCTCCGTCTGCCACTAGCCCAGGCCATGCACCCTGCTCTCCGCCCTCCTGGAGCCCAGCGCTGGGGCTCTCGCTCTCACCTGGCTGTAGGGGTTGGGTTTGCTGTTGGGGGACACGTAGCGCCCGTGGCTCTGGTACTGCAGGTATTCAGCCATGGGGTGGTAGGAGTCCTTCTGGCTCAGCAGGTCCAGCTTCCCGCGGCTTTTCCGACGGCAGGTGCAGGTGGACTTGGGGAGAGAGAGGGGTCAGAGCTTGGCCGGTGTGGGGACAGGGACAGGGCACCAACCTGCAGAATGCAGGTGAGGATCGGGCTGGGGATGGGGCCTCACCATCAGGAGGAGACAGGTGAAGATGGTGAACAGCAGCAGGATGCTGACCAGGACCAACAGAGCAATGGCCCAGTCTGGGATCACGGGCACTGGAGCTGGGGATGTCACTGCTGCGGAGCCTGAAAGGAGCAGAGCTGTGTCTGCACCACAGGCAGAACTGGGACAGAGCCCTCAGAGATCCCTGGCACAGGACACCAGAGTCTGAGCCCTCCTGCGTGGGATCCTGCCTGACGCGGGCACTGCGAATGCGCACTGGCTCCACCCTCTGCAAGCCCCAAGCCCATCACAGCACCAAGCAGGGCCCCTGCCTCAGCCAGGACAGGGCAATGCTTCTGGAGCCCCCCAAGCTTCCCCCAGGCTCCATCCCCCTCCCTCCCAGCCTCTCACTCTGGATGCTGTCCAGCTGCAGGCCCATGATGAAGCCATTCTGGTCCAGGCTCTTCCTCAGGCGCTGCTCGGCAGCGTCGGGAGTGACGGCATCGCTTCCATTCCCAAACACGAGGGTGGACTGGACCTCCACCGAGCCTTGGCTGCACGGGAGGAGGCATCAGCACCCGGATTGCCCCCTGAGGAGCTACAAACCGGGGGGGTACGTTGCAGTACACCAGCCCTGCTGGCGCTGCTGCTGCTCACCTGTACCGCAGCTCGCTGCAGCCGGTGTAGGTCTGCGTGCCCATGCAGCCTGCGCAGCCGAAGACGTGTTCGAACTGGAAGGAAGCTTTGAGGTCATGGCCACCTCCCCACAGACATAGACACCCCCCTTTCCTGTCTCCGTGCAGAACTGGCAGAATGGATGCTCCAGGTGCTTCCATGGAAAGCCACGAGGTGAGGGTGCTCCTTCCCAGCACAGCCCCAAGCCTCTGCCCCAGGGTGAGGGAGCTCCTTCCCAGCACGGCCCAGGGCCTCTGCTGGTGGGGCTGGGACTCACCATGGTCAGGACAGTGCGGCTCAGGCGCCTGTACTCCTCCGATGCTGGGTCACGCAGGCTCTCGTTGAAGCTCCTGTTGATGATGCGGAAGGACAGCGGGACACGGACGAGCAGCTGGATGCCAGCTGAGGTTTTGCTGGGGTTGGGACCACCCTGGGTGGGGGTCTGCCCAGGAGCCGTGCTGCCCTCAGACGTTATCTGGGTGGGAAAGACCTGAGCGCTGGTGCTCCCGTTGCCTTTGGCGCTGCCATGCATGGTGGTGGGAGTGGCAGAGCTGCCGTTGGTGCCAAAGTGGGGGGCCCAGCTGCTGCTGTTGGAGGTGGCATTGGCATGGGGGATGGTTGGGCTGCTGTGGATGGGCACCACAGTGCCGTTGGACGTGGAGTGGTTGCCAGACTGGAAGTTCGTGGTGTTTGTGCCAGGGAATGCGGTGGCATAGGGGAAGACAGAGGTTTGGGGCCGGCTGCCCCGTGTGCTTTTGGGGAATATATTTGGCAGCCAGGTGGTGCTGGTCGTTTCCGTGGTCATCTCCACGGTGGTCGTTTCGGTAGTTTCCATCTCCATGGTTGTCTCGGTAGTCATGGCACGGGTACCTGGAGGAAACCCCTGGTGTCAATGGCTGCAGCCCAGTTAGGGAAGGTTTCACCCAAAATAGCTCATCAGCTGGACACTGTGGGAAGCACCACAACCCCCAGGAGCTGACAGCCACTTGCTGTTGCCCACAAGACTAATGAAACCTTCAGCAACACGCCACGATTGGGCACTTGTGGCAGCACCGAGGGTCCAGGTGGAGTGGCTGGGCACTGACACCACTGCCATGCCCAGCGCTGCAGACCCTGGGGCATCCCTGACCTGCTGGGGGCTCAGGCATGCCTCCCAATAAAGCCCCGCTTGCTGTGGGTGACAGGCTGGGGTGCCCTTGTGCCCTCCAGACCTGCCTGGCCTGGCTGGGGGCCAGTACAGGCAGCTCCCGGGCAGGTTCCCAGCGGGTGCTGCAGGCAGCACTGGAGGAGAGCCCGGGGTCCGGGCGCTCACCGGGACACACCTGCATTCCAGCCCGCAAGCCCCGGGCACAGCCTGCTCCGGCTGGTCCCGGCACAGCCCAGCCCTTGGCCGAGCCCTTCGGACACGGCAGAGGGGCCGCGGTCTGAGCCCCCCGTGCCAGCTTTGCTGGGCACAGCCAGCCCCGGGTCGCTGCACCCCAGAGCCAGAACGGGAGAGGTGACAATGACGCTGCTGCCAGTATGCCGCTGGTTCCAGTATCCCCCGGTCCCCGCTTTGAAAGGGATCCCGTTCCGCTCTCCCTGCCCGCCTGCCCCGGTCCCAGCCCCTCTGGCTCGAGGTGCCGCCGGCCTCAGCCCCTCACCTGTGCCCACTGCCAGCAGCAGCAGAAAGACGGGGAACGCCATGGGGCTTTTCCGGGGGGTCCCGGCGCCTCTTGGGGCTCAGCAGCGGCTGCTCTCCCGTTAGCTGGCGGCACACGCCTCAGTCCAGGGATTCCGGAACTGGCAGCTCGACAGCGGCCAGAGCTTTATAGAGCACCTGGAGCAGGTGGGGAGGCCCCGCCCCGCCGCCGGCTCCAGGCAGGGGGGTCGTTCTGCCCCGCTTGGCACAGGGGTGCCACCGCGCCGCTGGGGCCCCCGCAGCATCAGCCCCCCAGGCTGGGTCTGTCGCGCTTCCCTGGCTCGGGGAGACACCGCTGGCAGCGTCCCGGTGCCACGGGCGGAGCCGGCCGCTGGTGGGGGCACAGGACGCGACGGTAGCCGGGCATCCCGGGGCAGGGGCGGGAGCAGCATCTGCCGAGCTCCCTGGGATGAGCCACGGGCTCCAGAGCCTGGTGGGGGCCACGGGGGGGACACGGAGTCCTCTCGTGCAGGGGGGGCCTCGTCCTGTGGCTCAGCCCAGGGTTAATCATTACCGGCTGGTCATCGCCTCGCCCTACACTCAAATAAACACCAGTGACCCCCCCGAAACGCTTACGCAGGTACAGCCCAGGGCCCCACGACACCCCAGTACCTCTCCATAACCTCCCTCCAGGTGCCAGGGCCCCCCTAGCAGGCACAAACCCCCATCCCAGGACACGTGTGATGCCAGCGCTGGGTGTCAATGCCCCACCCCAGAGGTAACGGGCACCGCCCATGCCTGGGCACAGGTGACATGTGCTTCTGGCACGGACAGGCATCAAAAGCTACTGTGGTCTTACTCTGCCCCTGCCCTGCAGACATTCCTGGTCCCTGGGAGAGCCCCAATCTCTCAGGAGGGTGCTGATTCCTGTGAGGATCCCAGTCCCTGGGGAGGTCGTGGTCGGGGTGCCCCACACTTGGCTCCTGGCCAGCCTCATGTGAAGCCAAAGTGCCACCGCAGTCACACCAAAGGGTTCTGAGGTGGTTCTGAGAAGGGGAGCAGAGATGGGGGCCGCTCTGTGCTGCAGTGATTGAGGGCAAGGGATGGATGGCCTGGGTCTCAGTGCAGGTGGAATGGGACCCAGCAGCACTCTGCTCGCCCCACGGTGGCCACAGCCTTGGCAAGCCAGGCTACGTGCAGGCAGAAGCTCTGGGCAAACATTTCCTTCCCAAAAGGCCTCACCACAGGAATGGCTCTCCCCGTGCAGTGCTGCCGAGCCCTGGTGCCCTCTGCTCCAGCCTTAATCCCCCACCCCACTCAGCTCTGGGGGCTTTCCTCTGAGCCTCCCCTTCCCCCCAAAGTGAGGGCTGAGTTTTCCTCCTGCAGACACCCACGGAGAACACACTGTGTGGGGGCCTGAGGGGCAGGAGGGGGTCCCAGCAACTGCTCTCACCCACCAGCCCTGGGAGACAGGGCCATTAGCCCACCCTGTCCATGACCAGTGGGTTCCATATGCCCACCCTGTCCATGCCCAGCAGTTCCATGTACCCACCCTGTCCATGTCTGGTGGATCCTGTGTGCCCACCACCCCAGGGGTTCACCCTGTCTCTGTCTTATGGGGTTTATCAGCCCAACCCCACCCTGCCCAATGGATTCTGTGTGCCCAACCTCATCGTGTCCAGTGGGTCCCATGTGCCCATGCCCACCATGTCCAGTGGGGTCCTGTGTACCCACCCTGTCCATGCCCAGGGGATCCTGTGTATACATCCCCACTGTGCCCAGTGAGATTCGTCCATCCACCCTGTCTGTGTCTGGTGAGTCCTGTGTGTTCACCCTATCCATGCCCAGTAGGTCACCTGTGTCCAGCCTGTCCGTGCCCAGTGTTTCCCCTGTGTCCAGCCTATCCCTGCCCGGTGTTTCCCCCGTGCCCAGCCTGTTCATGCCCGGTAGATCATTGTGTCCAGCCTGTCCGTGCCCGGTGTTTCCCCTGTGCCCAGCCTGTCCGTGCCCGGTGGTCCCAACTCGCCCCGTCCCGGGCCGGTGGCCCCGAACCTGCGGCGCCCCCTGGCGGGCACAGCCCCGCACGACGCTCCCGCCGCGCACCAGCACCGCCGGACGGGACCGGGACCGGGACCGGGACCAGAACCAGGACCGGGAGGGGGAACGGGACCTCTACTGGAGTGAGACCAGGAGCGAGATAGGGACTGGGATTGGAACGAGAGCGGAACCGCTGCTGCAAAGAGACCGGGAGCGGAATCGGGAGTCGACTGCAGTAATGCAGAGCGGGAGTCAGACCGATACTGGAGCGAAACGGGAGCGGGAGAGGGAGCAGGAGATAGAGCAGGAGCGGAGTCCGGAACGGTACTGGACCGGGATCGGAGAGGGAGCAGAAGAAGGACCGGAACAGGAACGGGAACTACGGTCGCCCCTCGCAGCTCGGGGCCGCGGGAGGAGGCGCTCAGTAGCCAGCAGTGATTTCACCTGTCCCGGTACTCCCGGGGAGAGCCGGCTGCGCTCCCGCCGCGGCCTCGGGCCGGGAACGGGCACAGGCCCCGGCCCCGGTCCCTGTCCCAACACCGGAGGGCAGCCCCGCGTTGCCCTTTTAAGAGGGGCCCGGTGCCGCCGCGCCCATTGTCGCCGCCGCCGCCGCGGGGCGGGGGGGGCCGGGCCGGTGCCGGGGCCGCGCGCTCCGGGGCGGGCGGGATGGGGGGGGTGGGGGCACATTCCGCCGCGTTGCCGGGACAGCCGTCGCCGTGGCGACCGGTCCCTGCCGCCGAGCCGCGGTGCGCGCCGCGCAGTTCCCACGGAGCGGCCCGGGCGGCGGCGGCGGCTCCGCTCCCTCCGGGGCGGCGGGAGGGCCGGGATGCGGTGCAGTGTTGTGCTCTCGCCCACCAATATTGCACTCGTCCCGGCCTCCCGCCGCCGCGGGCTGCGCCTGTGGGACCGGCCGGGCGCTGACCCAACCCCGCGACCACCGGGAGGACGGCGCGGGACGGAGCCGAGAGCACGGGAGGGGGACCCACGGCCCTCTCGGGCCAGCGGGAACCCCCAGGGATCGGGCGCGCAGGGTAGAAAACACTCAAAACTTTATGGCCAGGCGTGGGGCAAGGACCGGAGCGCCGGGGCAGGCGTGGCGGGAGCCCCGGCACTGCGGGGCCCCGGTACTGGCAGTGCAAAGTCCGCGGGAGGCCGGGAACGGGGCCCGGCCGGGAGGAGCGGCGGGGCCCGGTGCGCCCCCGGGTGCCGCCGGTGGCGAGAGCCCGGAGCGCCACCGGTGCCGCTGGCGGGGGAGGCCCGTGCCGGGCGCGGTCACTCGCGTCCCTCCAGCAGGAACCGGCGGAAGGGCTCGAAGTCGGCAGGGATCGTGTCTGTGGGGAGCAGCGCGGGGGGCGTCAGGAGCCGGCGAGGGGAGCGAGCCCCGATAAAGCCCCCGGCCCAGGACTGAGCCTGCCGCAGGGGCGAGGAAGGGGACGCTCGGCCGGCCGCCGGGCCGGTGCGGGGCTCCCGGGGGGCCCTGCTCACCGTTGCAGCGGTACTGCAGGTTGGACCAGATGATGTTCTCCTGGGAGAAGCAGAAGACCCCCAGCCGACCCCCGCGCATCGTGGTGTCGATGATCACACCGGAGTCGGCCACCAGCTGCGGGCCCTCGTACAGGCGGACCCTGCGGGGGAACGGGGCCCGACCGGTCAGCGGGCCCTCACCGGGACCCACCGGTACTCGACCGGGGCAAACATCGGGATCCTACTGAGACGCCATCGGGGCCAGCATCAGGATCCCACTGGGACCCCTCCACGACCAGCACCGGCCGCCGGGCATCCCGACCGGGGGACAGTAGCACCGGGCTGGAACCGGCGCACCCTGTGGGAGACTGGGCCGGGGGCACCGAACCGGCTGGATCCTCGGGCCGGGGCCCCCCGCCGTGGCCGGGCTGCAGCCCCCCGCGCCGCCCCCGGCCCGGCCCCGCCGCCTTTGTCGGGCGCTTTGCATGTGAAAGGCGCCGGCGGGGTCGCCATGGCGACGGGACAATGGCCCCGGGGGCCCGGGGGGCGGAGGGCCCGGCGGCGGAGCGCCCCCGCCGCGGCCGCCCCGGCGGGAGCCTTAAAGGAGAAACGCGGCTGCGGTCCCACCGGGCAGAAGCCCTCCCCACGGCCGAAATCTCCCCACTGCGGTGGTCTCACGGGGTTGGATGCTTCCCACGGCCGGTATCCCCACACTGCGGTGGTCCCACAGGGCTGCATCCCCCCCCATGGCCGGCATCCCCTCACTAGGGTGGTCCCAGGAGGCACAACGCCTCCTCATGGACATCCTTCTACCCCTTAGGTGGTTCCGCAGGGCAGGATCCTTGGTTATCATAAGGGCTGGTTCTCTCTGGGCTTGGTTTCTCAACACTGACCACCCCCCCACTGGTGTGATCCCACTGGGGGTGCACCGTGGGGAGTGCAGCCCCCACCCCAGTGGCCCCCATGCCCCCTGCTTACCTGATGTAGCCCACCTGGGGCCTGTGTGCCAGCTGCCAGCGGTAGGACGTCTTGTCCCTCCAGCCCACGTTCCGGGGGTCCTTCCAGAGCAGGCGGACGTGGTCGGGTGTGTGGCCCGTGTGCCACAGCGCATTGCGCAGGTGCTCCCCAGGACCCGTCGAGGACTTCACTGCCTGCAGGTGCATGGGGGCTTCAGGGGGGAGCTGAACAGGGGGGTCTGACCCAGCCCGTGGGTGGGGCCACCACCCACCTTGAGCTGCAGCCCTGGCTCGGCCACAGCACGGAAGGGAGTGGCCTGCCAGTATGTCTGCTCCGTCTGCTTCCACATCACCACATAGAAGCTGGCGCTGTCCTGGTAGCTGAAGATGAAGCCGGCGTAGTCATCGTCGGTGATGGTGTTGACGTGGAAGGTGCCCTCAAAGTCTACCCCGTTGAAGGCTGTGTAACCTACAGGCAGGAAACGCTGCGGGGAGCCCTCTCTCCCCACAGGACTCCCAGCCCACCCACCCTTCATCCCTCATCTGTGGGGCAAAGAACCTGCTCCTACTCCCCTGGACAGTGGGAGTAGAGGGAGCTGCCCCCAGAGCCTGTGGGTGGGTGAACATATCTTACCCACAGCCAAACCCGGGTCACTGTTCATGGTCTGCACGATCTCCATGCCCTGTGGGAGGACAGCTGGGTGAGAGGCACCCCAGCACCCCTGGGCACCTCCCAATCCCCTCAGCTCCCACCCTGCAACGCAGCAGCCCCCAGAAACACGGGGCGCAGCACCCACACCTGGTTGAGCACAACCCAATTGGGGTCGATCTGGGCGTCCCCCTCGGGGTCAAGGATGACGGTCTGGTAGGCGCGGAAGTCGGTCAGCGTCACCTCGGCGCTCTCGGGGCACACGTCCAGCTGGTCCACCACCGTGTCATTGTCGAAGTCCTCCTCGCAGACGTCACCCACGCCGTTCCCTGGGGACACGTGCTCAGTCAGGGCTGGGCTGAGCCCACGCAGGTCTGCCTCCCTCTGCCCACCCCATGCTCACCGTCTGAGTCTTTCTGGTTGGGATTGGGAATGAGGCGGCAGTTGTCTGGGCCAGGTGCCACGTAGTCCGGGATGCCATCATTGTCATCATCATTGTCACAGTCATCCCCCAGCCCATCATTGTCCGAGTCCAGCTGGGAGCTGTTGGGGATCTCAGCGCAGTTGTCCTTGGTGTCCTGATGCCCATCCCCATCACTGGGAGCAGGAACGAGGTCAGAGCAATGACAAAACTGGAGATCTCCCCAGAGACCCCACTGTCCCTCCTGACAGGTCCCAGGAGCCCAGTCCCCCGGGACACAACTGGGAGGTCACCCCACTGCAGTGCTATCCCCACCTGTCCTCGTTGGTGTCACAGATGTCTCCTACCAGGTCACTGTCCATATCTGTCTGGAGGAGAGCGGAGCCCTAGTTCAGTGGACATCCTGGGGCGAGGAGGAGGAGGCCCTGCTCCCCACTGGGCCAGGCCCCAATCATCCCAGGCCCAGCCTGGCCCCAGCCATACCTGAGTGGGGTTGCTCATTTCAGGGCAACTGTCACAGGCATCCCCAACACCGTCCTCGTCCCGATCAGTCTGCAGAGGGTTGGGCACCTTGGGGCAGTTATCCAGCATGTTGGGTATCCCTGCAAGGATAGTGCTGAGTGGATACCCTCCCCACCCTGGTGAGACACCCCCCGGCACAGCCAGGCCATCCCAAGAGCGGCTCACCGTCCCCATCAATGTCATTGTCACAAGCATCCCCCTCGCCGTTGCTGTCCGTGTCCCGCTGGTCATTGTTGGGCACATTGGGGCAGTTGTCACAGGCATCCCCAAAGGAGTCAGTGTCCGAGTTCTGTTGGTCCTTGTTGGGGAAGAGCCGGCAGTTGTCCTGTGGAGAAGAGGATGGGGATGTTGGCACTGCAGTGGTGGGCAGACAAGAGGGCACAGTCCCACAGTGATCAGGGCAGAAAGACATCTCCAGCACCTTGAGACCATTCCAAAACCATCAGCCTGCTTCTCCCCAGGAGAAGCATCTTGAGGGACTCAGAACAGAGCCAAAACAAGAAACCCTCCTAGAACCACTGGCATAACCACCCGTCCAGCACAGCCACCTCCACATTCTTGACACCATCACCATCAGCGTCGTCATCACATTGGTCCCCAATGCCGTCGTTGTCAGCATCCTCCTGCCCGGAATTGGGCGTCAGGCGGCAGTTGTCCTGCAGGGACAGCCAGAATTAGGGACAGGGAGGAGATGAGGTCTGGAGCACAGCCCCGCTGTGCCCCCTGTGCCCCCCTGCAGGAGCCCACCTGCTTGCAGTGCTTGTTGTTGTCGATGCAGGGCAGGGGCTCGTCCGGGTACCCATCCAGGTCTGTGTCTGGCCCACACACATTGCCATTGCCAGCCCAGCCCACGTTGCACTGAATAAAGAAGAGGTCAGGGGCTGGAAAGGGCCCTGGCAGGACCAATGCTGCCATGCTGCACCCCCCCACCCTCCTCCTGTCCCTGTCCCCTGCTCACTGCACAGGAGATCTCCCCATTCCTCTCAAACAGGCAGAAGCCGTTGATGTCGCAGGGGTTGGAGGTGGGAGTGCTGCAGGACCTCTGCAGGACGCAGCCAGATGTTTGGTTGCCCACAAAGCCTGACTTGCAGGGCCCACACTTGTAGGAGCCCTGGGGGAGAAAGGGCAGGCATGGGATGAGGGGAGCTGAGCGGCCCCGGGAGCAAGGGAGGGAGCGGGACAGCGCTGCTCACCAGCGTGTTGGTGCAGATGGAGTTGGGGTCGCAGCCCCCATTGTTCCCATCGTTGCATTCATCGATATCTGTGCAAACCTGTGAGCAGTGTGGGAGAAATGTTCACCCCGGGGCCTTTCCCTGTGGGTGGCTCTGCCTGTTCCTGCCCCCAGGAAACTGTTCTCCTCCTCAGGCATTGCATTTTCCACGCTGTCCTGCGCTCCAGAGATCCCACAGGGACCTGGCCCAGTCCCCTGGCACTGCTCTCACCTGCTTGCTGGCCTTGGCATAGTCCACCCCCACGCCAGAGACGGTGTTGCCTCGATAGCCACGGGGGCAGGGCTCGCAGCGGAACCCGGGGGCTGTGTTGATGCACTTGGAGCCGGGGAAGCAGGGGTTGGCATGGGCACACTGCAACACCGGGAGAGACACAGCCTTCATCCTTGGGTATCTGCTGCTGCCCCAGGCTGTTCCAGGGCCTTCCCAGAGGAAGCATCCTCTGCTGATGCCCCCCAGACCATGCCCACCTCCTCGATGTCAGTGCAGTGTGTGCCGTTGCCCTCCAGCCCTGGCGGGCAGGGCCCGCAGCGGTACCCTGGGTACTCGTACGTCTCCATGCAGTCCACGCCGCTGAAGCAGGGATTGGGGTTGCAGCGGGAGCGGTGCTCATGGAAGCCTGAGGAGAGGAGAGGCAGGTGAGACAAGGTGGCCCTTTGCCCCCCGAGGTGGGAGCCTCGCCTCGCCAGCACTCACCGCAGACCTGGCACTCCATGATGGTGTTGCGGATCAGAGACATCTCCTTCACCTGCAAAGCAGCAAAGCATGGAGCATCAGGAGGGTGCTGGCGCTGTGCTCCAGGAAAATCCAGCCCAGGGAGTGTCAGTACCCCCTCAGCCCCACCTGGTCCCTAATGTCTTCCCGCAAGTCGGTCAGGACCTGGTTGAAGAGGGTCAGCTGCGTGACCAGTGCCTTGGTCTGCTCACCTGCCAGCAGCAGAAAGGAAAGGTCAATCCCAGCATAGACAAAGTCTCCCAGGGCTGTGGGGCAGGACTGCTCTGCCCATTGGCACTGAGCTAGGAGGATGAGGCACCTGACAGCCTGCGCTCACACAGAAGCCCTTCTCCTGTAGCACAGCCCACACCCTCTGATCCCACATGGGGCACTGGGACAGGCTGTGCAGGGATTTCTGCCTCTGTGGAGCCCCAAACGCCTCACACCAGGCAACGAGGGAAGCAGAGCAGGGACTTACCCAGGATGGAGGCCAGCACACTTGTCACTGCAAGGAGAGAGATGAGACATTACCAAATGCTGCTGTCACACCCCAGCAGCATCACCTCACATGGTCACTCCTGGTCAGCACATGTGCAGCACTGTAGTTCCCACCTGTGTGGGGACACTGGGCCAGGAGGGACCGGAACATCCCTCTGTGCTGTCACCCCCACCCCCTTGTGCCACAGCCCACACACATGACCCCAAAAGCCCCCAAGCCATTACCTGCACTGTGAATGGACTCATCTCCTTGGAAAGGGCACTCACTCAGGGCCCCTACACGGCTCATGGACCCTCCCAGGATCAGCTTCATCGACTCTACAAACCCCTGATGTGCGTGGGGAGATGCAGTCAGCGCGGGGGGCTCTGCCCATCCCCAAGGGTGCATTGGCTGGGCTCTCAATCCCCCTGGCACTCACCTGCATCCTCTGGTAGGCCTTCAGCCCTGTGCGCACCTCGATGGACTCCACCTCAGCCAGGGGGATCTCAGAGAGCTCAGGCAGCCCCACGCTGGAGTCCATCTGCTTGCAGTCGACGTAGAGCTCCACGCTCAGCGTGTCCCTGCGCAGCCCGCTCAGGCGCACGATGACAGAGTGGCTCTGCCCGTCCGCCACGTGCGCGTGCTGCAGGTTGACCGAGTGCACCTTGTTGTCCTCCCGCAGGTACCTCACCAGGACTGCAGGGGAGCGGGAAGGGGCCGTCAGCTCTCCCCCAGCACTGGCAGCACCCTGGCACCAGCGTGTGCCCACTGCTCTTCCCTGCAGGAACTCAGTCCCGTCCATCTCGGAGCAAGGCCAGTCCATCCCCACCCACCTTTGTTAATCTTCCCCACGACAGAGACCTCCAGCCATCGGGTGTTGTCCTTCTTGGAGTAGAGGCCGAAGAGGGTCCCACCCTGCTTGGGGGGCAGGCGGAAGGTGGACAGGAGGTACACATCGTTGACGGTCAGAAGTTCCATGCGGATCTTGTGGGCCACGCTGGCCATCTGCCGAGCCTCGCTCACCAGCAGCAGGTCGATGACTGCGGGACACGAGCACCGAGGTCGCCACTGCACCGGCAGCCGCAGCTCCGGCCGGTGACTGCGGGGATGCCCGGTGCGGTCAGAGCGGGGTGGGCCGGGGGTGTCCCTGGACCGACGGGCTCTGGGGGACCAGGGAAGCCCCGGGGGCTCCGGGACCGCCCCCGCGCGATGGCGCTCCAGGATCGGCCGCTCCTCCGAGCGGGACCCGCGGAGCCCCCGCACCGGCGGGACCGGCAGAGTCCCGGCCCGGAGCCCGCCCCGCTCTTGGGGCTTCCCTGCATCCCGTTCCGCGGAGCTCTCCGCGGGCCAGCCCCAGTAAGGGGCGTCCGGACCGGGAGATCCCGGAGGGACGGTCGGAGTCCCGGCACCGGCTCGGGGCGCTTAGCGGAGAGCGCGGACAACCGCACGGGTGGTTCCATGCAGACGCACCGGGCAGACCGAGAGGGGCTGCGGCGCCGGGGTCAGCCCCTGCCGCGGCTCTCCCCGAGCCAGCATCGGACCGGCGGCCACCGAGCGCCGCGGTGTGCAGGTTCCAGCGTCCCCGCTGCCCGCAGCCCAGCTCCCCCGGGGCGAGCAGAGCCGCTGTCAGCAGCCGTGGGATGGGGTCTGCCGTCGCCGACCTCCGAGTGCCGCCCGTCCCGCAGCCCTTCGGGGCCGCCCCACCGCCGCCCCGAGCCCCTCCGGTACCTTGCAGCTCCTGACGCGCAGCGGCGGCGGCGCCCAGCAGGAGCAGCGCCAGGAGCGCGGGGCTCGCCGGTGCCCCCATGGTGCCGCCGGTGCCGCCGGTGCGGAGCGGAGCGCGGCGGGGCGGGGTGGCGCACGGGGGAGGGGCCGGCGGGGCCGGCGAGGAGGAAACAAAGAGCCGTCAATCACCGGGCGCATCCCGGGGACACCGGCGGGCCACCGACCGCGGCTCCGGCCCCGGAGCGGGGCACCGTGCCGGCGCGGCGCACTGGGCCCGGGGCTTCGGGGATGCGCCGGCACTGCCGGCCCCGGGACAGCCCCCGTTCACAGCGCCGGTTCACCGGGAGGTCAGGCGCGGGAGGGGGGGATGGTGCTGGGGTCGCCCCAGCAGCGCCCGAAAATCCCGGCCCGGTAGAGCGGGACCGGCCGCGGGGGCCGCTTGTACGGGGGTGCCCCACGCCGCGGAGCCCCCCGGGCCGGCAGACCCCCGGGGCCGCTCCATACCGCCTGGGGATGCTCGGGCCGCTGAGCTGCTCCCGCGGAGCTCCGGCCAAGGCGGGCGGGCGGCCCGCGGCGTCCCGGCCGTGTTTACAGCTGTTTCCCCCGGTGCCATAACAACGGGCCGAGCCCGGCCCCGGGGCTGCCCCAGCTCCGCGCCCCCGGTCCGGCTCCGCGCCAGCGATCCCGCGTAACGAGGGGGTGCGGGCGATGGAGGGGGGTGGTCCCGAGCCGCACACGGGGCGTTTTCCTTCCGCCGCTGCCAGCGGGCTCCCGGCCCGGCTGCTGTCCGTGGAGAGCTGCGGGGGGGTGCGGGGCCGAGCAGGGTGAGCATTGCGGAGCTGGGCTGAGCAGTGTGGGCCCACGCGGGGAGATGCGGGGCACGGCAGGACTGTGCGGTGCGGGACCGAGGAGCGTGAGCAGTATGGAGCTGAGCCGTGCGAGGCGATGTGGGGAGATGCGGGGCTAAGCAGGACTGAGCAGTGTGGAGCTGAGCGGTGCGGGGGAAGGCAAAGAGATGCGGGACACAGCAGGGCTGTGAGCACGCTGCGGGGCACGGCAGGGCTGAGCGGTGCGGGGCCGAACAGGGTGAGCGGCGTGGAGCTGAGCTGAGCCGTGCGGGGACAGGCGGGGCACAGCAGGGCTGTGCGGTGCGGGGCCGAGCAGGGTGAGCG
>QUSF01000198.1:20272-45195 GCA_003676055.1 Chloebia gouldiae | reverse complement strand
CATCCCATCCCATCCCATCCCATCCCATCCCATCCCATCCCATCCCAGCAGCAGCCCCAGTCCCTCAGACTCTTCCTGCAGGACTCGCCTTCATGTGCGTGTCCTCCTCCGTCAGGTTGAAGTGCCTCAGCTCGAAGTCGCCCTCGGCGTCGGCGTAGGTGTACAGGCGGATGGAGAAGTCAGTGCTGGCCATGGGCACACGCACCAGGTTGTACTCAATGCCTGAGGACAGGGCAGGTGGTGATGGGCATCCTCGAGTTGCATTTGGGGCTCCAGATCCCCCGGCCCCTCAGGACAACTCTCAGCAGGCAGACCCCAGCTCTACCACCAGCAGCTTTGCCTGCCCTGGCCTCACCCTCCTCGGAGAAGTAGGAGCGCAGCAGGTGGTTCTGGGCATCCTTGGACAGGGACTGGATGTTGATGGCGGCCGCGTCGGTGATGGAGCCACCAAAGCCCTTCACCTTCTGGTACCTCTGCGCTGTGTCCAGGGTGAGGTGGAAATCTGTGGGGACCCACAGTGTCACCATCACTGCCGTGGAGGACAGGCCCTCTCACAGCCCGGGGTGGTACCTGGGCTCTCGGCATTGTGCTGGAATTTCCCCTCGCTCCGCTCCAGCCGCTTGCCGGCCTTGCTGCTCTCGTACTTGACGTAGGAGCCGGGGGCCGGCAGGACCAGGGGGTCCAGCGTGTCACAGTACGTGGCACTGCAGGCACAGACCAGGGAGCCGTGCCCAAAATCCTTGGCATCACAGGGACGGCCGCCTGCAGCAGAGGAAAGAGTGGGTAGGCACCAAGGACTGTGGTAGGAGCCCAGTTCATCCCTTCGACCCATGAGGGACTCCAAATCCGCCACCCTCCAAAGCCCAGGGACATGTGCCAGCACGTACCTGTGGCCTGCAGGGCCGCCTGTGCCAGCAGGAGCCAGCCCAGGACACTGGCACAGCCTGGCCCCATGGCACCTCTGCTGCAGCGGCTCAGATGATGCCGATGGACACGCTGGGAGCGGGGCAAGGTCTCAGCACCCAGAGCTTCTCAGCCTGACCCAGCCACACACAGGGACAGAGACACAGGGCAGGGAGAGCCCCAGCATCATCCCCCTGCCCAGGGGACCCCCCTGCCAGGGCTAAGCCTGTCCTGCCCTCTGCCCACTGCTCCAGCTCAGCAGCCACCTTCCCTCCCACCCCTGCAGCGTCCGCCAATAGCTCTGGCTATGATCCAGCTGGGGGTGCAGCCCCCCAGGTCTGGGCATCCCCCAGGTGTGAGCCACCCCCCAGCCTGCTGCTCCTAGCTGCCCACGCTGGCTGTACCCAGCAACTTGGTTCACTCCCATCAACTCCCTCCCACTCCTTCTCCCTCCTCACAGCTGTGCCATGCCGTGCCATGCCGTGCCATGCCGTGCTGCATCCCCAGTGCCCCCCGAGCCATGGCTAGCAGCAAACAGCTCCACACTCCCAATGCCTGGAAGCTGAGGCTTGTCCAGCCAGAGTGGTTTGGGGCTCAAGCCCCTGGCGTGGAGAGTCCCACACTCCCCTGTTCTTTCAGGTGTTCACACCCTGTCCTGTCCTTCCCATGGTGCTGGGCAAGGAGAGCACAGGAGGAGCCACCTCCAAGCCTCGGGACCCTGGTGCCAGACTGAGGACACCTGGAGACCTCTGCCAGGGTGGGATGGTGCCCTCCTGTTGCTCCCCAAGCTCCTGTGGGATGTGAGAGGGGCCAGGCAGCTGTTCCACCTCCATTACCTCCCACTCCCTGCCAGGGAATGATGCCCAGCTCAGCCAGGGCATGGCCTCAGCACGGTCCTGTTGCCCAGTGCTGTCCCATGCCCATCATTATCCCCATCTCTCTCCCCATTCCCACCTTCTGAAGCCACCTCGGAGCCAGGGGACTCACCTGCTGCCAAACCAGCTCCTGCTGCGTCTCTGTGGCAGCAGTGGCAGGTCCTGTGTCCCTGCTGTGCCTGGTGGGAGGGGACGCGTCTGGCGAAGCAGGAAAGGTGAGTTTGGAACGGGACAGCTCATGGGACTCTGTGTTTGAAGAGGAGCCTGGGGATGATTTTGCAACCTGGCTCCAATAAGCTTTCCACACACCGCAGCATTTGCAAAGCTCTCCTGAAACCTGTTCCAGTGGCCAGAGGGAAGGTGGGGAGGGGAGGACGCTCGCCAGCCCCCCAAGTGCCTCCATCACCCCCCACAGCCAGGCCTGCCCTGCTCCCCTTGGGAAGAGCCCCACGGGAGCAGCCCTGTGTCCCGAGGACACCTCGGACAGGGCAGGGCAGGGCTGGCTGTGCCCACCCAGGGTCCCCGCTCTTGGCAGCATTTTGGCTTTGCCACGACCAGTGCCACCACCGTGAGCTGTGTCCCGTTTGTGCCTGCTCCAGGACCTTTCCTGGCACGGGCAGAGGCAGCAGCCTGTCATGGCAAGGACTCCAGACCCCTCCTGGGGTGGGCACAGCGGGGAATGCCCACCCAAGCCCCCTCGCCCCCGCCGTGCCCCGCATGCCGGAGCCCCACGCCGCAGCTGGGCTGGGTGGAGCCGGCAGCAGCGGTTTATCATCTGCAAAACAAGTCTGGGCTCCACACCGTCTAATTTGGGATCCTTCCTAATTGCAGGCATCTGCTCCGCAGAGAAACAGGGGCGGGCAGAGGCACAGGGGGAGTGGCGGCTGCCCCGGGGTCCCCTTGGGGCAGCTGGTGAGGGTGGCCAGCAAGAGACCCCCACCAGGGACCACCGTCCCTCACTCGGTGTCACATCCCCACCCAGGGTCACAGCCCCTCGCTGGAGATCACAGTCCCCTGTGGAAAATAGTAAAGGTAAGATGATTTTCAGAAAGCTGGAAAAGCAGGCCTTAGAAAAAGAAAGAGCAGAGAACTAGCTGCAGCTGCAAAGTCTGAAAGTAGACAAAGCTACGAGTACTTTTACTAATTGGCTAAAACGATTGTCTGTAAGCTTTTAGCAATAACTATTGACTTTTAGCAATATGCTATCGGCTAGAATGTTTTTCAAGTGCTCTGTACAAAGAAATCTTCCACTGCTACTGGCTGTGCATGAGCTTTACCATCTTCCTATTGTCTCAGCCATGTAAAGAGGCTGATGCTGCAAATACGGCTCAAGGAACGTACCCCAACAGTCCCATCCCGTTCATATAGAAAACACCTCCCCAACACACCCCCCACCCAAGGCCCTGCTCCTCCTGCTGCCCCCAGAGAAGGGAACCCCCAGTGGGGATGGTGGGGGTGGTTCCTCCAGCCTCACCCCACCCCTCATGGCCATCCTGCTGCGGTTCCAAGCAGTCAGGAGCAGCGAGCCAAAGCCTTTCCCTGCACGCTTGCCCCTGGGCACTGCTGAGGCTCCATATCCTGGCACATATCCTGGCACAGCAGAGGTCCGGCATCCCCTGGGAAGGGGATGTTCCCGAGGTGTCAGCAATAGTGTGGCAGCAGGACCTGGCCACTGATGAGGTCTCACCTCAAGTCTTTGGGGTCAGTTCTGTGCCACTCATGAGGGCTGGAGCATGTCCAGAGAAGGGGATGGAGCTGAGGAAGGGTCTGGAGCTCCAGGAGGAGCTCGGGGGGGTCATTCTGGAGAAAAGGAGGTTCAAGGGGGACCTTGTGGCTCTGCACAACTCCCTGACAGGAGGGGATAGTCAGGTGTGGGTCAGTCTTTCCTCCCAGGGAACAGGGACAGGACAAGAGGAAATTGCCTCAAGTTTCATCAGGAGAGCTGTGGCATTTCCCAGGAGAGGTTTAGATTGAATATTAAAGAAAATTTCTTGGACAGGACTGTCCAGCCCTGGCATCGGCTGCCTGAGGCAGCAGTGGAGTTGCCATCCCTGAAGGGATTTAATAAATGTGCATGGAGCACTTGAGGACGTGATTTAGGACTGGCCTTGGCAGCGCTGGGGGAACGGTTGGACTTGATGATCTTGGAGGCCTTTTCCAACCTCAAGGATTCCATTATTCTATTCTATAATTCTAAGCACAGCCAGCCCGACCCAGCTGCCGTTGGGGCCAGCATTCCCCAGGAACATGGATAAAAGCACAGGACAGGCTGGTGTGCTCCATGAACAGGGCTGGGACGGAGCCCGGTGCCACCTTCACACCACACTCCAATAATCCAGCTGTAAAGCCCCTGGGTTTTTCATTTTCCCCAACCTCAGCAGTTCCGTGGCTCTCACACAAGGGGCATTGGCCAAGGAGAGCTCTGGCTTTCTCATTCCTGTACTTCAAAGGTGCTGGTAACGTTCCCAAAGGCACAGGGAATACTGTAACTGGTATTTAGGGAAAGCAAACAGGACGGGGAGGTCACTGCGGGCTGCGGCCGGTGTTGGCCACAGACAGAATAGAGGGGACTCTGTCCAGAGGCCACCCTGGAGAGGTGGCACCAGCCTAATTTGTCCATAAAGTTTGGTGGATGGGGACACTGATATCATTTACTCCGCCTTTCCAACAGCGTCTGACATTTGGGTATTTTTTTTTTTAAAACGCCCCCAAAAAGTAGGCTGGGGAAAACCAACAGCACATATGGAACGAATCAAGGACTGGCAGCGGCAGAGGCTCCAGCTGCAGGGATAAACAAGGAGCCACCCGCAGGCCACGGGGGCCGGAGCCCCCGGGGCACCCCTGGCCCCGCCGAGGAAAACCGAGCGATTTCCGAGCGCGTAGAGGAAACACTGACGGGAACGGCGCATTCCGGAGGGAGCGCGTCATGGCTTTACTTGGCGCCCGCGACACACGCGAAGCTTTCAAGGGGGCCACGTGTGGAAGTGTGCTCCAGGAGATGGTGCAAAGGGAACTTCCAGGGGGATGGGAAGTACCAGAGGGAGGGGAGGCTGGGAAGCAGCAGGCCGGGAACACGCGGAGCCCCTCGTGCAGGGGCTGCACTCCCAGCAATGGGTCAGCATCCGCTTCCACCCTTGAGGGAGGCTGGAAAGAGTGGAGGAAGGCTTGACCCCCAGAGCCCCCCTGAGCGCCCCAGCACTCCCCTGGCTATCACTGCTGGCGCCACAGGTAGGTCTGGATGGAGTGGGCTGGAGCCACAGTCTCAATGAAGCCCATGGCAGGGTCCTGGATTCCAAACGGCACATCCCGGCCAAACCTGGGGAGCAAGAGGGGCTGAGCAGGTCGGCACAGCTGGGGCTGAGCGTCACCCCCACCCCCTGCCTGGGCTGACCTGTTGAGGACCACCAGGACGAGGGCACCATCGGGGCGCAGGACGGCCACGTGCTCCAGCTGGCAGAGGAGGCAGCGGCGCCTGCTGCGCAGCCCCACCCGCCGGGAGCCCTCGGGGATGAACTTGCTGTGGGGAGAGGACCAGGAGAGGGGTTCTGCCTCTGGTCTGGAGCTGGCAGCAGCACCTGAGACCCCCTGACCCACCTGAAGTGCCCCAGGTGGTAGAACATGGGCTGCTTGTAGAAAACATCCTTGCTGCCGTCCACGATCACTGGGCTGTCCACAAAGTTCTTGACCCAGTTGGGGCCTCCCTCCAGATCCAGGACCAGGTTCCAGTCAGTCCAGCCAGACACAAAGTGGTTCATGACCTGGGGGGGCAGGGAAGGGGCTGAGTGGGGCTCCCTCCAGCCCGGGTGGGCGGTGTGAGGGCGGTGTGAGGGGCTGTACCGTCAGGATGCTGTAGCTGTAGTGGTCTCCCCGCTCCCAGCAGCCCAGGGACACGGCGAAGCGGAACATGAAGAAGCCAGTGCAGGCCTCCGTGTAGAGGAGGAAATGGTCAGGGAAGAGGTCGTGGGTGGCCTCCAGGCTGCAGCCAGGTGGGACGATGGCATCCAGGTACCAGTGCACGGCCAGGCCAGCCACGTAACGGGCAGCTGTGGCATTTCCCAGGACCTGGGGAGCAAAGGAGATGCCTCACACCGAGGCTACCCGTGCCTGAAGCCTGCGGGGATGGATTCCATGTGGTCTCAGGGCCATCTCTTGTCCACCACACACTGCAGCCCCCTCCCTGCAGCACTGCACCCCTTTGAGCAGCACCCTAGCATGGATCTGGTGCCCCAACATGGCTTTGGCACCCTGCACCCTGCACCCTGCTGGGTGCAGTGCTAAGGGGGTGGGACACAGGTTTGCCCCCAGCTGGCTCTGCTGCTGCCTGGTCCTCCCTCCACACTCCCCTGGGGTGGTCCAGCCCTGCAGCTGTGGAGGCAAAGGAGGGGCAGGCTGCCTGGCTTTCCTCCTAGTTTAAGGCAATATCCCTAAAGAGCATTGTGGGGGGAAACCAAATCAGCCAAAACTCTGCCCAGAAAAGGTGCTGGTGCCCAGCAGCATTGCCAGGGCATCCAGGATGTGGGTGCCACCTCCTGTCCTCACTCCCGCCGGGCACACGGGGAGGCTGCTGCTCCGGAAGGAGCCGGTTCTGGCTCCCGCTCCGGCAGACCCGGTTTGCTCCCACTCTGCAGGGCTGGGAGAGGCCACGGCTCCATTTCCCATAAAGCCTGGGGCTGGGGAGTGAGGCAGAGGGGAAGGAAGGGACGCTGCTCTTCACCACTTTGGCCCAGTGTGGGAGGTGGATGCGCTGGTCGTCGAGCATGAGGAGCCGTGTGCGGTGGGGGCTGCGGGCCAGCGCGGGGCCCAGGTCCTGGGCGATGAAATCCCGCTGCTGTGCGGCCGTGAAGGCGATGGTGGGGGCCTGGGGGGGCGTGAAGAGCCCCGCCAGCGGCTCGTTCTGTGCCGTCACCGCCCAGAAGGTCACGTTGTGCTTGGCATATTCATCCAGGAACCTGTGTGGAGAAGGGGGGGCAGAATCAGCTGTGCTGCCTCACTCCCCCACTCCCTGATCCGCCCGCTGTCCATCCCAGCCTGGTTCCAGAGACAGTACTTGATGAAGTAGTTGGCCCAGGTCTTGTGGTACTTGTCCCCTGCCTTCCCCTTCAGAGTCCCCTTCCCACGGACGTCCCCGTTACTCTTCATCCAGGCTGGGGCAGTCCAGGGGCTCCCAAACAGCAGCAGCGGCCGCTTGCTCATGGCCAAAGCTCGGCGCAGGAGGGGAATCTGTGGGAGGGGGCAGAGGGACAGGGTCAGCTCCAGCTGCAGCTCCCCAAAACCACAGCATGGGAGGAAGGGGAGAACTCAAGGCACCTCAGCGGGGACTGGCAGCTGGCAAGTACCACCCCCTGGCACAGCGCCCTGGCTCCTCACCCTGCCACTGCCAGCTGGGATGTGCCAGGACGTGCCCCGGGGGAGGTGCCAGCCCCCACAGGCTGTCCCCATGCACCCTGCCATGGTGTGTGCAGGGCTCAGCAGCACCTGGTCCTGGCGGTCCCAGCACACGCAGGAGCTCCGGCGCGAGAGGGGACAAGGTGCCGATGGCAGCGGCTTCAGCCTCCCACCTTCATCTTCACATCCTCGTCCACCAGCCTGAAGTGCTTCAGCTCGTAGTCGTTGGGGACATCATCGTAGCTGTAGGGGCGCACGGAGAAGTCGCTGCAAGCCATGGGGACCCGGATGAGGTTGTACTCGATCCCTGAGGAGCAGGAAAAGCATCAAGCAGGCGTCCAGGTGATGATGTCCCCTCTGCGGGGACAGGCACAGCCTCCTCTGGTGACCCCACGATCTGCTCACACTGCCGTGCTCTCACTGCTCACCGCTCTCGGAGAAGTAGGAGCGCAGCAGGTTGTCCTGGGCTGGCTGGGACAGCTTCAGGATGTTCATGGCAGCGGCATCGGAGAGGGACCCGCCGAAGCCCTTCACGTGCTGGTACAGCGTGGAGATGTTGAGCGTCAGCAGCAGCCCTGCGGGAAGAGCCCGGCTCGGTCCCTGCTGCCTGGGGACCCTCGGTGGCACCGCCACCCACCACTGGGGCTACCTGGGGTGCGAAGACTGCTCTGGAATTTCCCCTCGCTCCGCTCCAGCCGCTTGCCGGCCTTGCTGCTCTCGTACTTGACGTAGGAGCCGGGGGCCGGCAGGACCAGGGGGTCCAGCGTGTCACAGTACGTGGCGTTGCAGACGCAGACCAGCGAGCCGTGGCCAAAATCCTTGGGGATGCAGGGTCGGGCACCTGGGAGGCATGGGAGGGTGGGGGTGGCTGCCGGCTCAGGGACGTGTCCCTGTCCGCTCCCCCGCCTGCCCCGGGGAGATGCCATTGTTCCCGTGCTCCGCATCCTGGCACCTCCCGGGCACCTCCCGGGCACCGCCGCGCTCCTGTCCTTGCCGCAGGGTGCCCAAAGCCCGCTGCCACCCCCGCGGCGTCCCCGCGCTCACCTGCCACCTGGGCCACTGGCAGCAGCAGCAGCAGTAGCCAGCCCACGATGCCGGCAGCCCACATGGCCCCTCCGCGTTGCCCAAGCTCTGGAAGGTCCCGGGGAGCAGCACCTGCGGCGGGGACACGCTCAGTCACGGCAGGGGGATGGAGGGATCAGCCCCATCTCCTCAGCCCCAGTCCAGTGCCACGAAGCTCCTGTCACCTCCTCCATTCCCCCCAAACACCTTCGGGGAGGGTCCATCCCTCCCGGGAGCCCGCACCACACCTGCCTTCACCCCAGCTGCTCCCGACCTGCGCTGCCGCCAGCCCTCCTCCTCCTCAGCAGCTGCAGCCTCCCCACCTCCTCGCCTTTACAGGGAGCTGCTCGGATACCTCCCTCCGCAGCACACCCCCTCCCACCCCCACAGCTCCTCCTTGCTCTCCTCCCGGCCCATACCTGCCCTCGGGCGCGGACCGCCGTGCATCTCCTCACCATGGGGCTGGGGAGCGCCGGGTCCCCTCTGCCACCATGCCAAGGAGGGACAGGGACACGGTGCTGGCAGCTGGGCCTGGGTGAAAAGTCCAACCAGCACAGGGAGGTGTCATAGGGACAGATCTGAGACCCCACTGCTATCCCTGAAGGGAAAATGGATTCATTGATTTTGTTGGGCAGGGTTTGGATGAGCCCCTGAGAGCCCAGCAGAGCCAAGGGCAGGCTCGTGGCACTGTCTGTCCTGCTGGGCACCTCCAACAGGACACCCACCTATCCCTGCCCGCCACCCTGCTGTCCCCAGTGTCCCCCAGGAGCCACAGGGCCGTGCAGGAGGGTCCAGGACACCCAGGCAAGGTCAGTGAACGTGGCTGCACAGCTCAGGGCAGCATAAGGGCACAGCAGGGGCAGCAACATGGGAGCTGGGGCTGTTACCATTCCCTGCCCAAGCCTTTGGCATCGCTCTCCCCAACTCAGCACATGTTGGGGAAGGTGGCAGCAGTGGCAGCAGTAGCACAGTGAGAGCAAGCAGGCAATCCCCCAGCTCCTGAACAAGCAGGGCTGCACTCCGGCTGTCAACAACAGCAGCTAAACCCTCAAAGGGGACCCTGCTCTCCCAACACCATGCCAGGAGCAAAGCCCAGCTCAGCAAAGCCCACTCCCTGCTCCTCCAGCCCAGCAAGCCAAGGCTGAACTGGGCCAGCTCACCTGGGCACCCAGACCCTACCTGGTCCCATCAGCCAGGATGTTCCCACTCCTGTGGACATGTACCCCTCACTGCGGGGACATCCTCAGCATCTCCACACAGGGGTGGCCCAGGGGATGGAGAGTGGCCACATCCCAGCCACAGCTCCTAGCCACAGCTCCACTTGCCTGGAGCATCAATCACCAGCTCAGGGCTCCCCTGCACAGGGTTAAACTGCTCCGTTAGCTTTCCCTCCATGGGTGGAGCAGCACTTCATGACTAATTTTCTCCATTTCTGCCATATCAGATGCAGCTCTGGGACAATTCAATTCATCAAAGTTCCTCCTACCCCCAGCACTGCCCTGCTGTGGGGCCCTGCCCCGGTTGCACACCTCTGCTGGGAGCTGAGCCATGAGACACCTGCACCAGCTGCCACTGGAGCTGGGGCGGAAGGGGCCAGGTAGCCCCTGGTTAGTCCTCACGGGACAAACAGGTGCCCCAGGAAGGAGCTCCTGTCCCTGTCCCGCTGCACCGTGGATCTCCCACCTCCAAGTGTGACTAAGGTGTGACCAGACTGCTACACCCAGGTTAATAAGCCTCAATTTTGGGGAGGGATTAATAGCTCTTAAGGCAATCAGCCACCTTCGAGCTCGCTTCCAGCCATCTAGGATGCCCCCGTTTACCCTTTCCCATCCCAAGCTCCAGTTCTTCCTGCCCTCCATCAACCACAGTCCCCCAGCTGGCTCAGGTCCCACAGCTCCTGGAAGAAAAACACTGCGGAGGCTGCTGGAGCTCATCCTTATCAACACCAGCTGATAAGAGCACCCTGCTGAGCAGGAAAAGTGAGACCCAGGGGCTGGGCAACGCCTCGCATGGAGCTGCTGGCACGGCAGATACCAGGCAGCCCCACCAAGCCCCCAAAGCCGCTTCTTGCAGCCAATCCCCAAATTGGGGGAGCTCCTGGGGGTCGCAGGGGCCTGGTGGCATCATGTGACCACCCTTTGCAGTGCTCGGGTGTGTTCTTTCCAGGATTGGGTCAAGGAGCTGGGGTCAAAAGAGCCATCAGAGGAGCCAGAGGATGAATTTTGTCCCTAAGCCAGGCCAGTGTGGATGGGGACACAGGGACACGGAGCTGGGCTGAGTCACCTTTCTGGGGATCACGACTCTCTTAACATCAATGCTAAAGAGCCTCAGGGTGCCATCACAGCAACTCCTTCCCAACAGTGGGACCCCGGCCCAGAGCACGCAGGGACAACCCTCAGGGTGATCACTGGCTCTAGGTGGGACCCCAGAATCCCCCAGTCACCGCCAGCCCCACACAAGCCAAGGCTTTGCACAAGAATTAATGAGCAGAGCCAAGCCCAGCGACGTCGGAGGATTCGCCCCCGCTGCGTTTATCCCAGAGCCAGTCGGTCCTTGAGCACCGAGCCGAGCGCAGGGACCAGGGTGATTCAGCATCCGGCCACCAGCTGTTAGCACCGGCAGGTAAGTGAGAAACAGGTGGGGGAGCGGCCCTGCTCCGGGAGCGGGGTGCTGGCAGCAGGGTGATGGGCATGGGACTCGCCGCAGTTGTGATCCTGGAGAAACATTTCCCTCTTGTGGACAAACACAAACAGCCTCGGGGCAGGAGCAGGGTGCTCTCCCCAGGGCTCTGGCGGCAACTCCCGGAGCTGCGGGGTCCCAGGAGCAGCATCCTGGGGCTCCGAAGCGTGCCAGTGTCCCAGGGTGACACTGTCACTCACTGGCCACGCCTGGGCTGTGCTCAGCCCACGCGGCATCGCGGCTGTCAGTCCTGACAGCACCCTTGGGCACATCCCACCTGCACGCATCAGCCCAGGGGCCCCGCCGCCCTCCTCGCCCTGCAATGATGACCTCCCTGCTCTAATCTCCTGCTCTCACACCCTGCCAGCTCCTTCCCTCCTTCCTGGGTGCGCCCACACTCAGCACCCACTCCTGCTCCTGCCCCCACTTGCTCAAAGCACCCCAGATCTGTGGTGGGTGCACCCCCAGTCTCCTCAGCACAGCGGGGACCCCTCGGGTCAGTCCCCACGGGGAACAGCAGGCTCCAGCAGGGCTGCCTCCCTGTCCCAGAAAAGCACCAGGAGCTGGGGCTCAGCCAGAGCTGGATCGGACCCTAAGCCTCCATGCTGCCATGCTCCTGGAGCTCGCCCTGCCTCCAGCCCTGGCCTCTCCTTGGTCTGGGAGAGACGTGACCCACACAGCCCCTGGCCTGACAGCAGGCTGCAGGTGGCTCCAGATTGGCAGGAACAGCACAAAAAGCTGAAGCTTGGCCGCAATCCCTGCTCAGCCCTTCCATCGAGGGTGGGTGTCCAAGCGCTTTGTCCCTGCTCCTGATGCAGCACCCAGAGCATCTGCATTCAGGGTGAATCCTGAGCCACTTGCTAAGTCCCAAAACCTGTCCCCAACGACAGCAGGGGCACACCGGGGCTCTGCTCAGCCCCAGCCAGGCAGTGCATGCTTAGAATTGGGAGCAGACTCTTGCCTGGAGCATCTCTCAGCAGGATGAGCCCCAGGGGAGCTGAGGTGGGCAGAAGGGCAGGGGCTGGGCAGGGAGAGGGGCTCCACCATGCTCCGGGTGCTCTGCGCCGCTCGCCAGACTCCAGCAGGCTCCACGCCGGGGTGGCACCCAGCCACAGTGCCCAGGAGCGGGGGAGGGACCCGGAGGTTTCTCTTCCAGCCGCAGACATCAAGGCAGCATCCGTGTTTAATGTCACAGCAGCAGAACACAGCATTCACAGCCTGTGGGGTCTCCACCCTGAGGGGCACCGGTGCCCCCGGCCCTCCTGCACACGCACAGCGTCCCCGGCCGGCCCGGTCTGGCTCTGCCACGGCCCCGGGGACGCCTCCCCCGGCCCGAGCCCGCGGGCAGCTGGGACTGCACGTCCGGCCCGGCTGCGTCCGGCCCCTGGCCGGCCACGGGCGCCTCGGCCCCATCACTGCCGCTGCCACAGGTAGGTCTGGATGGAGTTGGCCGGAGCCACGGCCGCCACGAGGCCGACGGTGTCCGCCAGCCCAAAGGTGATGTCCTGTGGGGACCTGGAGGGTGACAGCACGGTGGTCAGACCTGCAGCACCTGCACAGGGCCTGGTGGGATGGGGTCCCACAGAGGGATGGCAGGACAGGGGTCCCACACAGAGCTGGCAGGATGGGGGTCCCACACGGGGGGGCCAGGCTGCATCACCCACCGGTTCAGAACCACCACAACCACAGCCCCATCGGGGCGCAGGAAAGCCGTGTACTCCAGCGCTGTCTTCTTGGACTCTCTGGAGGCAACGAGCCCCACGCGCTGGGAGCCCTCGGGAATGAATTTACTGAACAGACAAACGAGAAGCAAGCTCAGGGTGGGAGTGAGACCCCAGCAGAGCTCTTCTCGAGCTAAATTTGCCTTGAATCTATCAGGACAAGCTGCTGATGGAGCCCAGGCAGGTTAGTACATGTGGTGGGCTCCAACCCACCTGAAGTGCCCCATGTGGTAGAACATGGGCTGTTTGTAGAAGATGCCTTCACTACTGTCCACAATGATGGGGCTGTCCACATAGTTCTTGACCCAGTTAGGCCCCCCCTCCAGATCCAGAGCCAGATTCCAGTCAGTCCAGCCAGCCACAAAGTGGTTCAGATTCTGCAATAAGACAGCTCAGATGCCTGCCCAATACCAACAACACTTCCCAGGGCCCAGCACACAGGGGCCTCACCGTCAGGATGCTGTGGCTGTACTGGTTCCCCCGCTCCCAGCAGCCCAGAATCACATCCCGCTCCCAAAAATGGGCCCCAATGCACGCCTCCGTGGCCAGGATAAAGTAGTCAGGGAAGAGCTCATGAGTGGGCAACACTGTGTCCTGGATGGGACCGATGAAGTCCAGGTACCAGTGGATGCCAATGCCGTGGACGTAGCGAGCTGCCCCCTCGTCCTCCAGCACCTGGCAGGGAGAAGAGTCAATCCCATGGGGCAGAGCCAGAGGCCCAGCCCTCCTCAGGACGGAGCACCCAAGCCCCCAACAAGGACAGGGGCTCTGCCCTGGGTCACCACGCTGGCACATGCCCCCACCACCCTCACCACTCTGGCCCAGTGCGGGAGGTGGAGCCGGTTGTCGTCCAGGATGATGAGCTGGACGTGGCGGTGGGAGCTGTTGGCCAGCGCCGGGCCCAGGTCCTGAGCGATGAAGTCTCGCTGCTGCTCGGCTGTGAAACCCAGGCACTGGAAGGGGTAGTTGTTGATCAGCCCGGCCGTGGGCTCGTTCTCTGCTGTCACTGCCCAGAATGTCACATTGTGCTTGGCGTATTCATCCAGGAATCTGGCGTGGGGGAAGGGGTGAGCCATGAGGAGTCCCCAGTGCCACCACTGAGAGTTCCCCAGCTATCGCCCCGGTCCCCCAGCAGCTCCTCACCGTACAAAGTAGTTGGCCCAGGTCTTGTGGTACTTGTCCCCTGCCTGCCCCTTCAATGTCCCCTTCCCCACATAGGACTCGCTGGTCTTCAGCCACGTGGGGGAGGTCCAGGGGCTGGCATACAGCGACAGCGGCCGCTTGCTCATGGCCGAGGCTCGGTGCAGGAGGGGGATCTGCAGGAGGAGGTGGAGGGGCCCACTCAGCTCAGCCCCTGTGACACTCCACCCCACCCTGCTCCCTCCCACAGCTCGCCTTCAGCTTGGTGTCCTCGTCTCGCAGGCTGAAGTGAGTGAGCTCGTAGTCGTAGGGGACGTCGTCATAGGTGTAGGCATGGAGGGAGAAGTCGCAGCTGGCCATGGGGAGGCGGATGAGGTTGTACTCCAGCCCTGCTGGCGCAGCGGGACACGAGGTGTCCAAGATGTGCCAGCACCCATAATCCCTGTCACCATCCCACCTGTCTCCCCGACATCCTACCCTCCTCAGAGAAGTAGGAGCGCAGCAGGTGGTCCTGTGCTCTTTCCGGCAGGGATAAGATGTTGATGGCGGCCGCGTCGGTGATGGAGCCACCAAAACCCTTCACCCTCTGGAACCGCTGCGTCGTGTCCACGGTGAGGACAACATCTGCAGGGAGGGGAGCCCAGCATGAAGGTGGGTTGCTGCAGGGTCCATCCCATCCCTGCCATGCGTGGCAGTACCTGGGGCGCAGAGTCTGCGCTGGAATTTCCCTTCGCTCCGCTCCAGCCGCTTGCCGGCCTTGCTGCTTTCATACTTGACGTAGGAGCCGGGGGCCGGCAGGACCAGGGGGTCCAGCGTGTCACAGTACGTGGCGTTGCAGACGCAGACGATGGCATCATAGCCGAAGTACTTGGGGCTGCAGGGCCGGGCGCCTGGGGGGCACGGGAGGGTAGCGGGGGCAGCCTCAGGGACGTGCCCCTGCCAGCTCTCCTGCCTACCCCGGGGGTGATGCCACTGCTCCCGTGCTCCACACACCGGAACCTCCCGAGCACCGAGCTCCGCGCTGCCTCCGGACCCCCGGACAACTCCCGAGCATCCCTGACCACGGACTCCAAAGGTATTCCCTCCTCCTCCCCGCCCGGGGACCCCCGTCCGCTCCACCCACCGCGTACCCCGGGGTCCCCCTTGCTCACCTGCAGCCCGGTGCACGGCCAGCAGCACCAGCAGCAGCCGCCAGCACGGGGCACCGAGAGCCCGCATGGCCCCGCCGCTCCCGGTGCGCTCGGAGCCGGCCCGGCAGCACCGGCTCCGCCGCCGGCCTTGCCTTTAAGGGCGCCCCGCAGCTCGTCCCGCCCACACCCGGTGCAGAACGGCACCGACTCTGGGCGGGCCTGAGCCCGGCCCTTCCCCCGCGCCCGTTCTGGCACCGCGAACCGGGGGAACCGCGGGGTCGCTTCCTCCCGCCCCCTTCCAGAGAAGCGCAGGCGGTCCCGGTCCCCGCTGCCTCCCCACGCCCCGACGACACCGGTCACCCCACCCCGCGAAGCCGCTACCGGGAAACCGGGAACGGGCACCCCATGACCGGTCAGCTGACCGCCCGCCCCGCCCCGTTCGGCCCCGCCCGCCCCGTGATACCGGCCCCGTGGGCGGCGGTGACCACCTTTATTCGGTCTCTAGCGAGCGGCAGTGGCCGCGGGACCGGCCCCGCAGCGCGGCCCGGGCGCAGCCGGGCGGGGGGGACAGGCACGGCCAGTACCGGCACCGGCACCGGGACAGGGCAGGGCGGACGGCCTGGAGAGGAGACGGGCACAGGGGGACAGCTCAGGGGACAGAGCAAGGGGCAGGCATGGTCGTCCTGGAGGACAGGCACGGCTGGCACAGGGGACCGAGGATCAAGCCAGCATGGCCAGCCAAAAGAACAAGGCAGAAGACAGGCACGGCCAGTGGAGGGGACAGGGAGTGGCGATCAAGCCAGCACAGCCAGCCAAAGGGACAGGGCAAAGGACAGCATGGCTAGGGCAGGGGACAGGCATGGTTGCCCCAGGGCACAGGCACAGCTGGCACAGGGGACAGACAAGGCCATGCCAGGGCACAGGCACGGCTGGCACAGGGGACAGGGTATGGCCAGTGCGTGGGTCAGGCACAGCCACCACATGGGACAGGGCAGGGGACAGGCGTGGCCATCCCAGGGAATAGGCACAGCTGGCACAAGGGACAGGCGTGTCCAGAACAAGGAATAGGACAGGGAACAGGCATAACCATCCCAGACAGGCAGGGGACAGGCACAGCTGTCCCGGCCCCCCAGCAGACACCCCAGGGGACCAGCCCCGAACCCCAGCCCTGCTTGGGGAAGGGGCCCAGCCGAACCCCCGGGGCAGCAGTGCAGGGCCCAGCCCCACCAGGGCAGCAGCAATGTCCGAGCAATGTCCAGGGCTGAGCCCAGAGCGGGACTCCCTCCCCACGGCGGAGGGTCCCTGCCCAGGCCGTGCCCTCAGAGCGCGCTCTCCTTGCAGGCCCCGCTGAGGCTCCGGGGGCGGCCGCGCTCCAGCCGGCGCGCGGACAGGAGCCGCCGCAGGGACGAGGTGGAGCTCAGGTCCCCACAGCTCTGCAGGTGGATTCCTTCGTGGGGCCGCTCTGCACCCATCCAGGCACTCCAGGGAACCTGCAAGTCATGCCATGGGGATGGGCTGCAGCCACAGGGATGGCAGCCCTGCCCGTGACACCCCTGCCCGTGACACCCCTGCCCGTGGTACCCCTGCCCGTGACTCCCTCCTGCACTCGACCCTCTGCGCTCCAGTGAGGCCAGGTGGCACATGGGGCAGGAGGACAGAGGTGACAGGGATGGCAGAGGCGTGCATCATGCGCCCACACTGGCATTTGGGACAGGCTGGTTCCCGTCAAGGCGTCCCAGGCTGCGCAAGGACTCCAGTGTCCTGTAAAGCTGAGTTGTGGGGATGTCCCAGCAACTTCCTCCAGGTGCAGTGACTCAGGGACAAAGCCAAAGCCATTGCAACAGGCACGATTTTCCCACCTGTGGCTCCAGTGGGGATCAAGGAAAAGGAGCTGCCCCCCAGGAAGGGCTGGGCAAGGACAGAGCTGCAGGAAGAACGCTCTGCCTGCAGCCAGGGTGCCGACACAATGGGGGTGTAGCAGGGGAACAGAAACAAAGGAAGGGTGGAAAGGCTGAGGTGTTGATGGGGAGAGAAGGGAGGGTGAGTGTGGATGGGAGTTCTCTGGGAAGGAGGAGTTGCCCATCCCCTCTAGCTTCCAGAACCCACCTGTTTGTGCCCGTGGAAGCTGTGCCCAGACACCTCCATGCCAGCTGCCAGGCTGCGCTTGGGTCTCTGCAGGAACCTGGCCACCAGCCCACGGGTGCCTCGGTAGCCCTTGAGGTCCCCCAGGGAGCGGGTGGTTGTCTTTGACAGCTGCTGTGGCACTTTCTTGCAGGGTGGCAGCTTGTTCTTCCCCACGGAGCCAGCCCGGAGCAGCGGCGGGGAGTCACAGTGGGAACGATGGAGCAGGCAGGCCTCAGAGCACGGCCCTGCAGAGTGAGTGCTGTCAGACACAGGACACTGCTCTGACAGTCCTGTCCTCATCATCAGACCCAGGACACCGCCCTGACGGACCTGTCCCCACTGTCAGAGCCAGGACACTGCTCTGATGGAGCCATCCCCACCATCAGACCCGGGACACTGCTCTGATGGACCTGTCTCCACTGTCACACCCCAGGATGCTGCTCCCAACAGACCCATCCTCAGAGGCCTGGAGTCCTGCTGTCTCCCATCCTCACTCAGCAGGAGCAGTCCCACCATTGTTCCAGCCCCAAAAGGGTGAGCTCGATCACCAGAGGGCTACAGACACCCCCCCTCCATGCCCCCTTTGTATCCCAGTACATCCCAGTGCCCTGACCTGTATCAGCGGAGGAGTCGGACACGGTGTCCTCCAGTGCTTTGGTATAAAGTACTTCCCTGAAATCTGCTGGGGGCAGAGAGAGCCCTCAGGCACACCCCAAGCAGCACAACCCTCCCGCACCCCTGCTCCCAGGCCAGCAGACCTCCCCTGCTCCCCCCATTCCTCACCAGACTGCCTCTAATCCCACCTGGCCGCAGAAAAACACAGCCAAACCCCGCGGCTGCACCGCACAGACGCTGCCACACTCCCATCCCGTCCCGCAGGTCGTTGTCACCTACCAGCACGGCCGGCCATCGGCACGCCGGGGTCACTCTGTGACCTCAGGAGCGGGCGCGGGGCCAGCCCCGGGGCCGGGGACGAGGGGCAGGAGGTCTCGCTGTTGCGCCGGGGGTGGCCGGGGCGGCCGGCGGCGTCCGTGGGGCGGCCACCCCCGCGGCCCTGCGGCGAGGAGCCCTTGTCCTTGAGCCGCACCTCGGGGAAGCAGGGCCCGGCACAGCGCGCCGGCCCCACCAGCCTGTTGCAGCTGTGGGTGATGGCTCCCCCCACCAAGACGCCGTCGGGGCCGGGCTCCGCGGTGGAGCAGGAGTAGGATCGCTCGCCCCGCACGCGGGGCTGGGGCGTCTCCTCGAAGGGGCCCTGCAAGCCCAGCGTGGGGCTGCGAGCGTGGTGGCTGCACTGCATGCAGTCCACGCTCAGGCAGTAATCGGCGCGGCTGCGCTGGATGGAGCGGAACAGGACGTAATCCACGGAGCGCATGGAGCCCTGCAGCTCCAGCAGGCACGAGTCCTCCGAGGGGCTGCTGTCCCCAGGGATGTCCATGATCTCGGACATGATCAGGGACCCGCTGTCCATGGAGACTGCAAGGAGAGGACGGGCACCACTGAGGAGCTGCCGGGAAGAGCCGGACCTGCTATGGCCCCGCTGCCATCCCCGTGCCCGGGGGGAACACCCACCTTCCCCGCTGAGCACGATGGAGGGGACACGGTCGCAGGTGCAGGCGTGGGAGCTCTCTGTCAGCTGCGAGTCGAACAGGGTGACCTGTGGGACAGCAGGCTCAGGGCTCAGCTGAGCACGAGCTCATCCTGCCCAGCCTGCCCTGCCTACAGCCCCACGGCCCCCACCTGGCTGTCTCCCCGCAGCCCCATCACAGTCTCGTATGAGGGGGGGAAATCGGTTGGGTAGAGGGGCACAGGGCTGTCCATGGAGCCATTGTAGGTGATGCTGTGGAAGCAAGAGCAGAAAAGCCACACTGGGTGGGACAAGCCCAGCCTGGGGGCGCAGGGGCCCCCTGCCCTACCAGCCTTGCTCCCAGCTGGTACCTCTGCGCATCCGTCTCGGAGCTGCAGGTGTACTCAGGTGGGTAGTAGGGGGGTGGCGGCACTGGAGGCACAAACTCCTCGAAGTCCATCATGCTCTGCAGAAAGGTGTCAGGTGGGGACGTGCATTCCAATGTCACAGAGCTCGAGCGCTGTGGGACCAGCTGCAGGGAGAGGGGAGAAGGGAGAGCTGAGACCTCCTGCCCAGAGATCCAGCAAGGGATGTGCATCCTGGGCTTTCATCTGCACCTGGCTGGGGCCAGGTCCTGCCCTGGCACCCCAGGGACCAGCCCTGCTCCCCAGCCCTGTCTGCTCCTGGGCCAGAGCTGGCACTCACCACATGGACAATGTCAAGGGAGAAGATCTGGATGCAGCACACGACAGCAGAGAGCATGCAGATGATGGTGGAGAAGATGGTCAAGCCACAGACACTGAAGAGGAGATCCTGGGGAGCAGTGGGGTGAGCTGCAGAGCCCGCAGAGCATGGCCGGGTGTGCGGCCGCTTCCCAGGGAGCCCTTGCATCCCCCTGCTCCTCCACCTTGAGTGCCACACGGATGCTCCGGCAGTTGGGGTTGGGAAACATGGTCAGCATCTCGCTCTGCTGGCTGCAGGAGGTGGGCGGGGGCTCTGAGCGGGCCTGGCAGCAGACACAAGTGTCCCTCTCCTGGGGACAAGAAACACTGCGAGGAAGCTCTGGATGCTATCCCCTGAGAGCCACCAGCACATGCCACCAGCACACCCGACCCCAGCTCCGCAGCTCCCCGCGTCCCCAGAGCCCCCCACAGCCAGGGAGGAGCCGTGCATGGAGGCCCGGGGGTCTCTGCTCAGCCTCACCCTCTCGCAGGCCTCCAGGGTCTTCACCAGCTGCGCGTTCTGGCACGACAGGATGGAGCCGGCCAGGCTCAGCATGACGCCCAGCACCGACAGCAGCGCGAAGAAGGCGATCTGCAGCGGGAGGAGAGGGGCTGCGGGCTGCACACCCCGGGGGCACAGGGGGGGTTGCTCAGCCTCCCCATGCTGGGCTCCCCTGCTTTGGAAGGGTGTCCCCCCAACACCTACCACCAGGGTGAGCGGCCGCTTCCAGGAGATGATGCCGACCAGCCCGGACAGTGCCAACTGCAGGTGCACAAGCCCCGGGGTGAGCACAGGGAAAAGGGGCCCCGAGCAGCCCCTGCCCACAGGCAGAGCCCCCTAGTCCCTGCAGGCCTGGAGCCAGCCCAGGAGCAGTGGGGCTGTAGGAGCAGCCCTGGCGCCACAAGATGGGAGAAACTGCTGATTCAGGGCCTGGGGACTACGGGCTGCTCTGGCTGGGCAGCAAACCCAGGCCAGGATCTGTGCTGTGTGGTCACCACAGGGGACCCCGGGTGCTGCCCTCACCCCAAAGCCCAGCAGACAGAGCAGAGCCCCCATCGCCACCCTGTCCCTGCCCTGTTGTCCCTGTGGTGCCCCCACACCCCTCCCCGCCCGTGGCTGCGTGCTCCGGACAGTTCCCCGCACCCCCTGGGGGTCCCCATCCCTCACAGAGTCACCCTGGGGGAGCCCTTGGGATATTCCCACAATGCACCGCGGCAGCCACGGGCAGAGGGTGGGGGAGCAGCGGGGCTGCCCTCCCCGGGGACTGGCGGCCAGCTCGGCCCCCGGGGAGCAGCGCAGCCCCCTCCCCGTGCCGCCTCGGCCCTGCACTCACCGAAAAGCCGGCCCAGGACGGGCAGGAGTGACGGATTTTGCTGGAGGGAGTGATGGTGGCCGCCACCAGGCTGAAGGTGACGATGAGGACGCCCAGGATGGCTTGCACGAGACCCAGGACAAGCAGGACCTGCAGCCAGGTGCGCTGGAGGCGGAGGTGGGTGAGGCTGCGGGAGCTGCGGCCGGTCAGCGAGCGGCTGGAGTCGGTGGGGGAGGGCATGGCCGCGGCGGGCGGCGGCTCGGGGCCGGCCCCGGAGCCCCGGGGCAGCCGGCGGCACCGCGCCAGGACCGCGGGGAGTAGGAGCAGCCGCTCTGCGGGAACGGGCCGGGCTCCACCTTTCGGCCTGCCGGAGGATGCTGACGGTGGCTCTTCACTGCCCCGGGCGGGGGGGCTCGGGCAGCGCCCACGGCCACGCGGAGCCAGGACCGCCAGAAGCTCCGCGGAGAACAGAACCAGCCTCGCCAGAGCGGGGCGGGCCTAGAGCCGCCGGCCGGAGACAGAGTGCGGCCCCGGGACCGCCGCCTCCTCCCTGGCCGTCGGTGGAGCGCCGGGCCCCCGCCGGGAGATCATCCCGCCCCGCGGGGTCCGAGAGCCGCCGCCCGGGACGCGGCGCCCGGGGCAGCGGCAGCAGGCGGGAGCCGCGGTCCGGACCGGAGCATCCTCCGCGGGCGGCGGGCGCACGGCTGGGTCCCGCTGGCGGGCCGGTACCGGTAGGGGCGGGCGGCTACCGGCGGTCCGTCCGCCCCGCGCCCCGCAGCCCCGGCGCCGCGCTGAGCGGCGGGCGGGGACGCCGGACCGGCGGAAGGCTGCGGCCGAGCATCGCCGCCGCCGCGCCCTCCGGGACCGCCCGGGGCCGCAGCTGGAGGCGGGCGGCGGAGCGCCGGGAGCTGCGGGGACGGTCCCACGGGCCGGCGGCTGCTTGGCCGCGCCCGCTCCGGGGCCGCCCCTGTGCGGCACGACGGGAGCTGTAGTCCATCCACACCACCCCCGGGAGCGGCCACACCGGCAGCGGCCCCGCTGCTCCCCCCAGCCCCGGTAGGCGCACAGAGACGGCGAAGGAACAGAGTGAACCTTCATTTATTCCTTAAATAAACCGGGAGCGGTCGGGGAACAGCACACGGGGAGCAGCGAAGGAGGCGGGACCCCCCGGAGGAGCCCCGGCCGCAGCGGGACCACTGGGAGGGCACCGGCCCCCACAGCTGAAGGCACAAAGCCTCTCGCCAGCCCCGGAGCTGCAGGGACAAACCGGGAGCATCCGAGAGGAGATGGACTGAAGCACAATGCATGAGACCTGTCCTGGGGATCCCCAAGGACACCAGGGCAGGGGACAGAGGGCAGGTAAGGGGGGCATGGGGCTGCGCAGGGGGGCTGGCTCAGCCCCTGAGGAGCATGAAGGCCTTGGCTGAAGGTGCTGGGGGCAGCAAGGGGTCACAGTCCTCGAAGCGGGTGGGGAGGGGGACTGGAGGAGCTGTTCAGCCCTCCCTGGAGGCAAGGGGGTGCCATGTAAACGCCAGGGCTGCTCCTCGTCACCCAGCTCAGCTTTGGGCTCCACGTGGGCTAAAGGCAGGATCCCCACAAGCAGCAGCTGCCCGAGCTCTGCCTGTCCCTGCCCTGCTCTCCTCATCCCTGGGCCTGAAGAAAGGGAGAGGATGGGGAAAGGGACAGGACAAAAGGACAAGACACCCTGGGGAAAGCACCAGCGCCATCCTCATCCCACTGGAGCAAGCCCCAGGAGGAAGAGGGGGATGACGTTCTTGGCAGAGCATGGGGGTCCCTGGGCACATGGAGGGCAGGAGACCCTCCACACCCCAGGGCACACAGGTGTCATCACCAGGTGGGGAAACAGGAGAGCACAAGAAGGCAAGTTCCAGTCCCTGGAAGCAGCATTCCAGCCGTCTGGAGGAGGCTCCTGCCCCCAGCAGCTGGTACTGGAAGGGCGGGTGATGGCTCAGGGCTCGGCCTCAGCACTCTCCACCCTGCTCCCCCCAGTCTGCTGAGGGGAGGGGACCAGCACAAACCAGAACAGCCTCTGTCCGTGAGGAAAGGGGGTTAAGAGCAGCAGACGATTCAGGCACCAGCACTTCCAAGCTGGGATGAGGCAGCTTCTGACAGCTGATGCGGACGCACGGGGATCCAGTGAAAGTGCGACTCGGGTTTCCTCTTCCTCGGGAAGAGCTCCCGTGCGCCGGGGGGGGCAGGGCCGGGTGCCCGCACGGCTACGGGGCGCGGAAGGCGTTGGTGGCCGCGCCCGCGGCGGCGTTGGCCGCGGCCGTGCGCACGGCCTGGTTGGAGAAGACCCCGGCAGCAAACTCCTCCTGGGCCTTCTGGAAGCTGGCACCCGTGCGGCGGTACAGAGAGTGGATCTGGAGGGCAGGAGCAGGCTGGGGGTCAGGGCTGGGGCTGCAGGGCCCTGGTAAACAGAGTTGTGATGGCCCAAACCTCCCCCAAAGGGACGGCTCTAGGATTTGATCCTAACCCACCTTTTTCAGCATAACGATCCCCAACACAGCCACCGCCGTGAAGGACAAGGACACCAGGATCATCATCACAGCCACGGCCGTGTTAGTCCGCAGTGCTATCAGGCTCAGGATCCAGCCGCTGCAAAAGAAGAGGTTGTTGCCCCCAGGTTCCCTCTTCCCCACCCACCTCTTGCCTTTCCAGGGTCAGCACACGGCGCACCTGAATCCCCAGTTTGGGATGCCAATGGCCTGCAGCACATACATCACGTTCTGGGCAAAGAAGACGAAGAAGAAGACAAAGAAGTTGAAGGAACTGTCGCTCCTGGGAGGAAGAAATGGGCAACGTTAGGCCACAGGAGGAAGCTCTCACACTTTCCTTAAAGCAGAACAGGGAGCTCGGGGTGGAACAGCACATCCCACAGAGCCAGAGGCCCCCAGGAGCCCGAGCAGGTGCACAGGCTCAGGGACACACCTGAAAGCCTTGTACATGGGCCGATACCAGCAGACGAAGGAACAGGGCGTGTAGAGCAGAGCCCAGAGGATGGAGAGGCCAAACCCAGACCCGGATGTGGGGTCCACGCAGAACCAGGCGAGCGAGGACAGGAAGTTCAGGAAGAGAGCGATGGTGCTGGCTGAGGGAGAGGACAGCGCTCAGGAGCCAATCCAGTCTCCCCCAACCCCCACCACCACCTGTTCATCCCAAATTTCCCCAGAGCAGCAGCACAGGACATTTGTCCTTCCACCTGCTCCCAGGCTCTGCCCCGAAGGCTCGCCTGGAGACGCACCCATCCAGAGGTAGTACATGGTTGTAACTGTCTTCTGGAAGTCAGCAGGGATCTCCACGGGGATGTCCTGGTAGAAGCAGGGCTTCACCGGGCAGAAGGACGGCAGCGGGGGCCAGTTGTTGAGCCTCGCTGCGGATGGAAGGGGGTGAGGAGGAGCGAGGTGGGGTCCAAGGGGGTCCCATCCCTGCCCAGCCCCGCAGCCACTCACTCTGGGAACCGCCGAGGGCCGCGTTCTGCAGCTCCCGCTCCCGCCGGTCCAGCTCCTCCGCTTTCCGGTTCAGCTCCTCCTGCCGCTTCAGCAGCTCCGCCGTGGCGGCGGCGGCCGAGGCCTGCGGAGGGGGGGACACAAACGCTGGGCTCCCGCCGGCGCCCGAGTCCCCCCGGCCCGGCGGCGCCTCCGCCCGTACCTGCGAGCCATAGGAGCCGTAGTTGCGGGGCTCGGTGGGACTCGCCTTCCGCGGGGGCTGCGCGGCCGCCGGTACCGGGGGCGGCGGCGGTACCGAAGGGGTCTGGAACGGTGGCGGTGGCTGCAGGGGAAGAGGAGAGAGGTGAGACCGCGCCGGCAGCGGGGAGCGCTCCGCTTCCCCGGGAAGAAGATCCGGTGCACGGGCAGGCCCCGGTGTCCGGGCAGGCCCCGCGGCTCACCGCGTCGCTCTCGAAGGGGTTGTAGCCGTCCAGCACAGCGGCGGGCCGGGGCTGCAGCGCCGCGGGGTCCTGGAAGGGGCTGTCCGGGAGCACGGCGGGGCCGCCGCGCTGGGCCATGGCCGCACCGGGGCCGGGAGCGCGCTGGACCCGCGGCACCGCCGCCAGGCCCCGCCCCTCCCCGCCGCTGATTGGTCCTGCTGCGCCGTGACGTCACCGGGGAGACCCCGCCCCGCCGCAGGGGGCCGCTGCGCACGCGCCGGGCGGGGCGCGCGCGTGACGTGGCCACGTGTCCCGCGGGTCACGTGCGGCGCGCCCATCTCACCCCCCCCCCCCTCCCCCCCCCCACCTTTCTGACCCCCCGGCAGTGGCGGCCGGGACGGGACCACAGCAGCCCC
>QUSF01000198.1:0-10272 GCA_003676055.1 Chloebia gouldiae | reverse complement strand
CCCCCCCGAGGCCTCACCTCCGACCCCCGGTCCCGTTCCCTGCTCTTGCCGGGCAGCCCCGGCGCCCGCGCAGCCCCTCCCGTCCCGCCAGGCGTTACCCCGGGGGTCGCTCCAGCAGCTGTCACCGAGCCGGACCGACAGCCAGCCAGGGACTCGCGGCACGACGGGCGCTTGGGGAATTTCTCTTGTGGCTCCTGGACCAGTTATTTATAGGAATCTCCAAATCCTTCCACTCCAGCTGCCCGTGGACTGCACAGTGACCCCATCCCGGGCCCTGCTCAGCAGCCGGGGACCAGGACATGCACCCAGTCCCTGCCCTCTCCCCTCACAGCACTCAGCAGTGCTAAAAATACCCTCTGAACAGACTGAGAGTGACATATGAATCCCACAGATGAGCTCCCACCTCAGCCCAAACCTGGAGCTGCTCCTGTCAGAGGTAGAAGCTGTGGATTTGGAGAATTTGTTATTTTCTTGAAATCTAAGGTACGACTCAGTCGATTTAATTCTCCTCCAGCCTCAGTGCGGGGCTGGGCACAGGGGCAGTGGGACAGGAGCTGCCCCTGCTGCCTCAGGAGGAAGGTGAGGTGAGTTGGATCACAAGCCCATGGAGATCACTCAGTGTTACCCTTCCCCACACTCCCTCCAGGTGAAACCAGACTTTTCCTTTCCCCTCTGCATGGTGACAGCCTGGCACAGCCTGATGGTGCCACAGCAGAGGGTTAGGCAGAGCACGTCTGTCACCCACACCCCAGTGAGACTCTCCCTGCTGCCATCAGCTGTGACACAGTCCCAGCAACGCCCAGGAATGGCCCAAACCAAGGCCCAGCCTCCCTGCAGAGCTGGGAAAAGTCAAAAAGACATAGCCAGGCCTGGGGTGGGTGTAGGACAGCTGGATGTGGGCTCCTGCCAATCTCTTTTCCAACAGCCACCACCAGCAGCCAGTGCTCCCCAGCTAAGGCTGAGAGATTCCTTCAGGAGAGAGAGCAGCTCTCCGAGGGCCCCACTGTCCTTTCTGTGCCTCCCACCCCAACACTGGACCCAGGGCATGAAGAAAGGGCCAGTCCCTGATTTTCTGCCCCACACAACAGCATCTACTCAGGTCCAGCTGCAGCCCTGATGGCCAACAGCAGCTCCTGCTCAGTGTAGGAATGGTGCAGGTGGATACAGCTGGACCACAAAGTTCCTTTCATTTCTCTTTTCCCCCATGGGGCAAAGTAGAACAATCCCAGGCTCAGCTGCTGTCGGGCCAAACCCAGAGCAGATGCTTTATTCACTTCATATTTATTTTTCACAAAGACTGTACAAAATTCTTATAAAACTCTGGTGTGGGGATGGGCTATTACATTGATCCAAAAAATAATTCCCATGCAGTCCCACCAGTTCCATAACTTACAAGGAAACAGGTAAGCTACAGAGAGCTGCGAGTCCTGGAGTATTTACACCGAGGAGGGCAGGAACAGGAGACAAAGCAACACAGGACAAGAGGTATTTACAGCACGGACACACAGGCCCCCCTCACCTCAGGAGAACGGCAGCAGCGACAGCAGGTCAGGCCCGTGGTGCTCCTAGGCTGACAGAGAATCTGGGCTATTTACAGTATCTCACATATTAACAGCTTTACAAACGTGTCCAGAAGTTCATCTCATGTATAAAAAAAAAAAAAAAAAAAGCACCAAGTGTCTGAATAGAAATCACACAGGCCTCCACGGGGGCTAGAATCCGAGGGCTGGCTGGCACCTGTGGCGTCACCGGCTGATGTCCCGGCTCGAGTCCCACATTTTTGTGCTGGGCTCCATGCCTAGCATGTCAAAGAAGGGGTGCTTGAGGGCCTCGGCCAGGGTGACACGCTTGGAGGGCTCGTACTCCAGCATGCTCTCGATGAGGTCGAACAGGCGGTGATGGTCCTCGGCCTCCGAGGTCAGGTATCGCTGCCAGGTGGAGGGGGAAGGTGAGGCTCAAGGAGGCTACACCCCGTTCTGAGATGTTCCCTGGGCTCAGGGATGTTTGTTCACACCATCACTCAGCCTGGAGCTGAGCTCTGCACTCCTCTATCCAAAACTGATAGATTTTCACGCACCCTCCCTTCCCCAGGCACTTCCTGAACTTTCCATGCTCTCCTCATCCTCCACATTAAACTCAGGCTGCTGCAGCTTCCTATTGCTGGGACAGCCACAGATGCCTTCAACCACTCTTCTGCTGGCCCAAACTTGCCCAGAGGGAGAATCTGAGGAGGGGCCAAGCTGCCTTACCCGCAGTGGTTTGCAGTTCTCCCGAACATAGCGTCCAGCTGAGGTGTTCTCATCCCAGTCCAGGCGGCCGTGGTAGAAATATTTCTGTTTCCTGTCAGAGTAACGGGTGGCAGCAGGTTACACCTGAGCACAACACACTCTGCAGCAGCAGCAGCAAGGTGCCAGCCCCAGTGGGACACAGCTGGCTGGCTCAGCAGGCAGTTCCAAAGTGGGATCTGCCCATGGCGCAGGAGGGCTGGCAAACCTGCAGTGCCCAGCTGGCCTTGCTCACCTTGTCTTCCGCACCATCCGAGAAGGAATTGGCCCCAAGATCCTCTCCATCATGGCCAGGTGCTCCCGGTTGTCGTGTGTCTGGGAGAGAGAAATGTAAAGGGAAGGCATGGAACAGATTGCAGTGGTTCTGCCTCCAGCCCTGGGTATTCCCCCACCCAGAACCCCTTCCTGGCCAACACCTTGGGTCTACAAGACTGCAGTGATGGAGGGACCCCCATCAGTGTCAGGGAAGCAGCCAGCATCCTCTCACAGCTGGGAAATACCCACACAACACAGTTCTCACCTGGAAAAGGGTGAAACCCACATAATACTCAAAGATGATGCAGCCAATACTCCACACATCACAGGGCTGGCTCCAGCCAAGCTCTGAAAAACAATGTTGTTTAAATAAATGATCCAGTTACAACCCAAGAGTCCAAATCCCTCTTTTTTTAGAAAAAAATAACTGATAAAAAACTAAATAACATCCTATTCCAGCCAGGTGCTCTGGTGGCAATATACTGCCCAGCTGATGATGGATCAAGGAATCAGCAAGGTTCGAAAAGACCTTCAAGATCACCAACTCCAGCCTGTGACTAATCCCCACCTTGTCACCCAGTCCAGGACACTGAGTGCCACATTGAGCCATTCCTTGGACACCTCCAGGAATGGGGACTGCAAACCTCCCTGGGCAGCCCCTTCCAATGCCTGACCACCCTTTCCAGGAAGAAATTCCTCCTGATGTCTAACCCTGGCACAACCTGAGGCCATTTCTTCTTGTCTTGTCCCTTACTCCCTGGGAGCAGAGCCCAAGCCCCCATGAGGAAATTGTGGAGAGTGAGGGGTCCCCCCTGAACCTCCTTTTCTCCAGGTGAAACAAACCCAGAGTAATGACAGGGCTGTAACCATGGCCTTCTCAGGAAACAGCACTGCAAAGCTGTTAAATCAAGCACTGCCCATCTCCCAGGGCAAACCCACAAAGCTCCTGAATGATGTGGAAGCCTAACACTCCCCAGCCCAGCGGGCAGCACTCAGTGCCCTCAAGGGGCACACCTGCCCTGGCAGAGACCCAGTGGCACCTTACCCAGGATGACTTCAGGGGCCCGGTAGTGCCTGGTGGAGACAATGGTGCTGTGATGCTCGTGGTCAAAGGTGGCACTGCCAAAATCCACCACCCTGATGGCCGTGCTCTTCACGCTCCTCTCATCCCGCTTCTGCAAGGGGCACAATGGGATCCATCACCTGGGAGCTCCAGCCCCTGCCTTACACAGCTGAGGGCACCACGGGAGGGGAAAGCTTTGGCAGCCCCACAGCTCAGCCCCGAACAAGCTCCCATCACCAACCAGCTACACCTGGGGTCACCGTGGCTAACCCAGCACTCCTGGCAGATCATGCACAGCCCTGAAGGACTGCATGGAGTCCACATCCCCCGGGGCCGTGTCTCTCCTCTGGCAAGGTCAGGGACACCAAGAGGAGAGCCACATCGAGGCAATGTGTTACCTTTTCCAGGTTGTAGGAGAGCTCGTAGTCAGAGTTCACGAAGAGGATGTTCTCTGGCTTGAGGTCAGTGTGGGTGAGTTTATTGTCATGCAGAACTGAGGGAGCAAAGAGAGTCTGGGTGAGGGGAGAGAAGCAGAACAAGGCCGTACCCCCCCAAAAAAAGCCATCACTGGTTCAGTTTGCTCATACTGGCACCAGTTTAACTCACATTTCAACCTGGGTGTGAAGAGCCAGGCAACGCCCAGGCAACAATGTTTCAGCAGAAGCACAAAGATTTATTGTATTGATCACCAGAAGGTGAAGGGGGTGGATGCTGGAGTGCTCTGAGCTACTGCCAGCCCACAAGCATCAGAAAATGAAGAGCACTCATTCCCAGAGGGACAGGAAGGCTCAGGTTCAGAACCACAGCAAAAACTTGTTGCTCTGGGCCACCAGTTGCAAAAGTGCAACCTACTCAGCTCCCCAGGTCAGCCCAAAGCAGAGGAGGGCAGCAGGGAACACTTACACTTCACAGCCTGGCACACCTGGAAGGCCATGTGCCGTACTTGGTGGATGGGATAAGGCAGGTAGTTGTTATCCTTCAGGAAATCAAAGGTGCTGAGCCCCAGCAGCTCGAAGGAGATGCACATGTGGCCATGGTAGTCAAACCAGTCAAACATCCTGACACAGAGACTGACAGAAACATTCCAGTTGGGAACAGCTCTGCAGGCACCGCTCAGCTGTGTCACCCCTGCGTCAGGCTCCTCCTTTTCCTGCTCAGTCTGTATCTCACAGCAAGCCAAGGTGCTTCCAAAACTATCCAGGATCACATTTAACCACACAACACCAAGCACCTCTTCCACCCCAGCCCTGAAACTGGCCATTCCTGCTGAACACCAAGAGCACACTCACTTTGTGTTCTCAGGATCCTTCTCGTTTATTTTCTCCAGCACGTTAATTTCCAGTCGAGCAGCCTCTTTGTATTTCTCTACGTTTTTGATGATTTTCAGAGCAACACGTGCACCGCCCCTGTGGGAGAAACAGGAAGAAAGCACAAGGTGAGCCCTGAGGAGGTAACGGGCTGTGCCCTGTGAAAGGGACCTTCTGAGCAGCCTCCCTTGCTCAAGCAGCTTTTTATTAAGGGGTGTCCACCAAAGGTTTCCCTTTCCCTCCCTACAAAACAGCCCTGAAGCTTTCCCCAGCACATGGGCAACACAAACAGGGTAAGAGCATGGAGCAGCAGAGGATACTGGAAACCAGGAGACTGATTTTCACCCCCAGGCTCCCACGTTACGCCCACAAGGCTCCAGCTATTGCCAGCTGTGGTCTCTCCTTTCCCCACGTACCTCCGGTGATCCATGCACTGCACCACTCTGCCGAACGTGCCTTCCCCCAGGGTGCTGATAATCTCATCTGGGAGGGAGAGAAGGAGAGGGAAGTAGCTGAGAGAGGGAGCAGGACCTGGCTGCAGCAATACACAGGGCAGAGGAGAATGCATTGCAACACCTAACCTGCACACAGCTGGAGAGACCGGAGCAGCGGAAGGCTGACACCGGCTGCACAAGGCAGCTGCCCTAATTCCCTGGCACTTCAGTAACAATACACAATATAAACGTAGCTTTAACAAAAGGGGAAGGAAAAGGAGAGGGTTTCTCTTTAATAAACAATGAAAATAAAATGAAACAGAAAGATAAGACAGATCTGCGACTGCGATGGGAGCTTAACTAGAGAGCTAAATTATGTTACGATTTGGCTGTACATCTTTCTTGTAGCCAGTCGCCGACGCGATAGATCAGATGCCCCTCGTCGTCGTCCTCCACACTCTTGGCCCTTCTGCTGCTCTGTCGACTCCGCTGCTGGCCCAGGCAGACAGGGAATTCATCATTCACCAATCAGATTTTCAAACCAGCGCAGCAGCCAGCGTCACGCATTGGTTGGTTTGGAAATTCACATGGTTGTTTGAGGAGGGGTTGCAGGAGGAGATTCCCAGCCAATTCATACGGCACAGAGGAATATATAACGATAGGGATATTGCAAGGGAACATGTCAAGATACAACACACTAGCTCAGAAAAGAAAAAAACAGTTTGCTTTTCGTTGTAGCAAAAAAAAAAAAAAAAAAGAAAAAGGAAAAAAAAGAAAAAAAAAAGAAAAAAAAGAACCTACAAACAGCCCCAACCCGAACCAGTGTGACAGCAGAGCTGTCAGAGTGAGGGAGCTGAGGGGCATGGAAAGGGCTGGCTGCTCTTGCTCCCACGGGGGCTCAGAGAGGAACAGCACCGGCCTTCGGGTCCTGGGGACTGCGCCTGAGCATGCCAGAGGCCATGGGGAAGGGCTCCCCGGCCCTGCGGCCGCCGCAGAGCAAGGGCAGCAGGAGGCAGGTGCTGGGAGCTCCTGCACAAGCTCAGGCTGCCCACACAGGCACCCCTATCCCACTCCAATAACCGCCCACACAGCTTCCCCCAGCCCCGACACTCAGGGAAAGATGAATTCCGAGATTTCAGAAAAGCAGCTCTAGATACAATGATCCATCCAAAACGGAAAGTTCGCAGTGACTGCCTGGGGAAAGATGGACAGTTCTTCCTAGACCCTCCCCCAAAGAAGCTGATCCTGGAAGGACTAACTTCCAGAAGAGAAGCAGAACCCAACAGGGAACAGGGACAGCCTGGGATGAGGCAGATAAGAGGTTTATGCCGGAGAAGAGAAAATTCCTGCCTTCGGTTCCTCAGCTAAGTATCCCCATACGTGGGAGCAACCAGACAGCAGACTTGGGACCCAAATCCAGCCCCCAATCCCCTCCCTGGACACAGAGCCAGAACAGACCAGACAACACTGAGAGCTCCACACACAGAGCAGAGAATGTGTCTGGGATCTAACAGAAGTGGAAGGTGAACAGCAGAACAGACAAGAAGAGAAAGCCAGGGATGCTTCCGGGAAGAGCCTGGGATGGTTCTGCCTCCACCTGAGCTGAGTGTTCCAAAAGCTCTGCTCCTCTGCAAAGTCCACATCAGCTGGGCCCACCCAGGAGGATCCTGCTCTGGAGCAGGTTCTAAACCCTCAGAGCCAGGGCTCGAAGCAGGGACCACAGGGGCAGGCACCTGTCACAGGCCCTCTGGGACTGGGACCAGCTGAGCGACGGCTGTCGGAGCCTTGCACAAATCCTGCCTGGCTGGGGCTCCTACACAGCGCTCCGCGAGCATCAGTGAACGGGAGGAGATGCAGCACCACCCTGGGGACCCGCCAGCCTCGCGGGGCACTCCTGTCCTCCCACCTGAGAGAGGGCCTGAGCCACCCGTGCCCAGCTGGCACAAGGCAGCGCCCGCCACGGCGCACAGGGATGTGGGCAGGAACGCTCTGCACCGAAACTTCTCTAACACACACGCTTCAAGCCGACTCGGAGAGAGCGTTAGAAAGTGAGTTTTCTACTTACCCAGCTCAGCACCTGGGAGAGAAAGGTTACAGGGCAGGCGCGGCACGGCAGGATACTCACCGATGAGGAGCGGCTAAAGGACCGGCTGCGGCGCCGCCTCCGCCTGTGCTTACGCCGGCTGCTTTTGCAGCTCCGGTAGCTGCCCTCGCGGTCCCGGGAGCGCCGGTACTCGTAGGAATGTCGGTACTCGGGCTCGTAGTAGGCATCGCCCCGCTCGCGGCTGTAGTCGTTGCGCCGGTAGCTGTCACAGTAACGGCGGTCGTAGGCCCGTCGGTCTGCAGAGTGGTCGTCGTAGCTGGGCAGGGGGAGGTGGAGGGGTGATGTGTTACTCTTTGAGCCGGGTGTTAGGAGCTCGCAGAGAACCCAGCACACCCGAGATAGCTTTGCTAGCTAAAATTAACAGGATGGCTTCTGAGGAAGTGCTGGAAACAGAAAAAAGTTTAATAAAAGACAAAACAGCAAAGCTCTGACAGAGAAAAACTGAGCCAGGGGCAAGAGGTTCTTGCTCCTGCAAAAACATCCCACAAAAGGGATTATTTCCTTTGTTCTCTTCTTTTTCTAGTGAATTACCTATGTGAGACCTCTTGGCTTCTGTCCAGTTGGGCAGCCTCAGGTCTGAGGTGAAGTCCCAAAGGTCTAATGAGGTGTCTTTTTATCAAAAGGAGAGAAAAACTTCTGGGCTTTTTGCCTTTTTAAGCAGACAAATAATAATTCAGTCACTCCATCAACAGAGGTCACATTCCTACATCGGGAAATGTTGAGGGGTTGGAATGGTCTTGAAGATCATCATTGCCTCTCACTAGACCAGACTGCCTTGTCCAGTCTGGCCTTGAACGCTGACAAGGTTGGGGCATCCACATCCAACCTGTGTGCCAGTGTCCCACCACCCTCACAGGGAAGGCCTTCCTAATTCCTAGCCTAAATTCCCTCTTTCAATTTGTACCCATTACTCCTTGTCCTATCACTACAGTTCCTCACGGAGGGTCCCTCTCCAGCTTCCTTGTAGGTCCCTTTTAATACTGGAAGGTGCTGTGAGGTCACACAACCTTCTCTTTTCCAGGCTAGAAAATGCTCCCAGCCCCAGTTCTCTCACAGCCTTCTCTTCTCCAGGCTGGAAAACTCTCCCAGCCCAAATTCTCACAACCTTCCTCCATGAGGAAGGTGTTCCAATCCTCTTAGCAACTTCCCAGCCTCCTCTGGACTGTTCCAACAGTTCCATGCCCTTGCTACGTTGGGAACACCAAAACTTTAGCAGTGCTTTGAGGGGTGGGAGCCCAAGGCAAGAAGCCATGAACTGCCAACCCTTTGCATAACAAGGGGGACAGGGACCTGTGTCCCAGCCAGGTGAGGGACACTGAGGACTCCAGATCTTCTTGTACTGAAACTGTGAAGGGATAAAAGCTCAGCGGGTCCTTTGTTCAGGACCCCTCCTTGAAGGCACCAGCTAGAGCTGTTAACTTTGTTATTGCACCAAGGTTAAACATTTTTAAGGACTGAGATGTCTGAGACTCTGCTGTGAGAAACCAGGGCTGAGCCAGTAAGAAAACTGGTCTGACTGGGACTGTGGGGCGTGTAGGGAGTCAAACAGAGCAACCATTGGGTCACTGAAGCCACCCCTGTGGGCTCAGTCCCAGCTCAGGTGGTGGAGTGGCACTGCCAGAGGGGCTCCTGGGTGGAAGGACAGGGAAGTTTCCCTGAGAAGGGAGTGAGGGGCTTTGGTGACAAGCACTGCCCAGGCTGTGACAGCTCAGAACAGGCCCAGGTCACATGGAACCTGGGTGAGTATGGATGACTAGGCCATGATTAAGAGACTGGGGCATCTCTCTTAATGAGCAGAGACTGTGGGAGATGGACCTTGTTAGTCTGGAGAAGACTGAGAGGAAATCTCATTACTGCACATCAGTATCCCCAGGGTGGGTGCCAGGATGGTGCCAGACACTTTTCAGTGGTGCCCAGCGACAGGATGGGGAGCAAAACCATAAACTAAAACACACCAACCCTACCTCAACACAAGGAAGAAATTCTTCCCGTGGAGGGTGGCAGAGCACCAGGGAGAGCATGGGGTCTCCCACTCTGAAGACATCCCACATCAGTATCCCCAAGGCAGGTGCCAAGATGGTGCCAGACACTTTTCAGTGGTGCCCAGAACAGGACAGGGAGCAAACACTACCTCAACACAAGGAAGAAGCTCATCCCGTGGAGGGTGGCAGAGCACCGGAACAGCTGCCCAGGGCGAGCCTGGCACCTCCTTCTCTGGAGACATCCCAAGCCCACCCGGACGTGTCCCCGCGCCACCTGCACTGGGTGACACCCCAGAGGTGCCTCCCAAGCCAAGCCCTCACCTCCGGGATCGGACGTGGTAGCTGTCCTCCCGCCGGTGCCGCCGGTCCCGCTCGCTGCTGCTGGAGCGGGAGCGCGTCCGCCGCCGCTTGTGCTTGCGGCTCCGGTAGCGCTCGTGGTAACTGCCGCGGCTGCTGCGCTCCGACGAGCGGTACCTTCGCGAGTGCGGCATCTGCGGGGACAGCGGGGCCGTCAGGCACCCCTGGGGACAGCGGGGACAGCGGGGCACCCCTGGGGACAGCAGGGACAGCGGGGCACCTGTGGGGACAGCAGGGCACCCGTGGGGACAGCGGGGCCGTCAGGCACCCCTGGGGACAGCGGGGCCGTCAGGCACCCCTGGGGACAGCGGGGACAGCGGGGCACCTGTGGGGACAGCAGGGACCCTGCGGGGACAGCGGGGCACCCCTGGGGACAGCGGGGACAGCGGGGCACCCGTGGGGACAGCAGGGACCCTGCAGGGACAGCAGGGACAGCGGGGCACCCGTGGGGACAGCAGGGACCCTGCAGGGACAGCAGGGACAGC